>PISX010014970.1:0-51230 GCA_004024625.1 Mellivora capensis | reverse complement strand
TACGTTTGTATCTTTAGGGTAAATACCCAGTAGTGCAATTGCTGGGTCATAGGGTAGTTCTATTTTCAACTTTTTGAGGAACCTCCACGCTGTTTTCCAGAGCGGTTGCACCAGCTTGCATTCCCACCAACAGTGTAGGAGGGTTCCCCTTTCTCCACATCCTCGCCAGCATCTGTCATTTCCTGACTTGTTAATTTTTAAAATTTTATTTTATTCATTTATTTGAGAGAAAGAGTGGTAGAGGGAGAAGCAGACTCCCTGCTGAGCAGGGAGCCCGATGTGGGGCTCAATCCCAGGACGCTGGGATCATGACCTGAGCCGAAGGTAGACACTTGATCAACTGAACCAACCAGGCATCCCTGAATTTCTAACTTCTTGTTTATGAAATTAATGCAAAAGGTCTAAATCAGCATTCTAAAAAAAATGGATAGAAAAGTCAGATTGCATCACACCTAGTATAAGTTGTTTTGTGCAACTTCAGTTCCTTTGGGCGTGTCAGTGATCCAGGGTCACGTTCTCTAGAGCTGCAGTCCAAAAGCTTTGAAAGCCACTGAGCTATGACTTGTTGGTGTCTGGTGTCAGGACCCAGGTTGGTCTCTTACTCAAGGCCGCACTTTTGTTAAGTCCTTTCTCCCCCCAGACCTTAATATCCTCATCTGTAAAATGAGAGAAGCTCTCTTTAAATCTCTCCTTCCTGTGTGGCCTAAAATAAACCAGACACAAAAAGACCAGTATACTCTGTGGTTCCACTTAGATGAGGTCTAAGTGCATATAAGTAGGCGTACAAGATGTGTACCAAGAACAGGCAAGTTCCTAGACACGGAACGTGGGTTAGTAGCTACCAGGGGCTCTGAGTGAAGGGAGTCGGGGCACTTAGTGTTTAATGGGCATAGAAATTCTGTTTAGGATGATGAAATAGCTCTTGGAACAGCAGTGATAGTTTTCACATGGTCATGAATGTATGTAATGTCCCTGAACTGTACACTTAAAAATGGTAAGTTTTCTGTCATTAGTTTTACCACAAAAAATTTCCAAACACATTCATTTACACCCCTACTTCCTAGAGAAGGCTCCAGAAACAAGTCAAGCTTTCTAAACCCCACGTTTCGGGTGTCAGGAGAAATCAGCCTAACAGTCACCATCATTTACTGAGTCTCCTTTTCCTGAATTTTTAAGGGGTCTTTCCTCTCCATCTCTTTTCCTTTTGTCACTCACTCATCGATGGTTCCCTGCTTCAAACCCTGACATGCCCTCTTTCTCTTCCCAAGATAGCCAACGTCCTGCTTTGTTTTCAAGTTTCCACACCAGCGCTTTTCAAATTGTGCAAAAATTACCCGTAGGGCGCCTGGGTGGCTCAGTCTGTTGGGCGTCTGCCTTTGGCTTGGGTCATGATCTCCGGGGTCCTGGGATTACATCTCATGTCAACACACTTCATATCCCTTTTTTTAATTTGCCCATGGTTTTTTTCCTCCATGAGATGCAAGCTGCATGACAACAGAGATCTCAGTCTGATTTTATCCCCTGATCGCTCTCCTGGATGGCACATAATATGTATTTAAGAATTGAATTATTTATTATTTTTTAACTTCTGCTTTCTTGTAGGCGAAGCCCCCAAATTTCAAACATTTGGGTTGTGTTCTCACCTTTGTATGTAGGCTGAGCTTGCTTGCAGCCATGTGTGATGGCCAAGGCTGGGCTTTCTGATTCCCTTATTAATTTGTAAGTGATCCTTTCTGGCAACTTTGTTCCTGGACCTTTCTTTTTTGGCTTGAAGATGATGTAGCCTCCTCTGGGAGGGATGAATCTATTGGAAGTTCTCATCTGCAGCAAGGCAGCTCACCAGGTAGATGGTCTCTAGACATTGGAGATAATTACTGAGCAATCCAGACCAGAGCTGCATAAAATCCTGGATGGGGACTTTAATTTAGGACTTTATAGGATGATTGTCTTAGCCTCCCTGGGCCGCTATAACAGAAATACCACAGACCACGTGGCTTACACAGCAAACATTTATTCCTCCCAGTTCTGGAGGCTGTAGTCTAACTTCCAGGCACCGGCAGATTCAGGGTCTGGCGGGGACCCGCTTCCTGGCTCATAGACAGCCATCTCTTCTCTGTGTTCTCCATGGCAGAAGCTGGTAAGAGAGCTCTCCAGAGTCTCTTCCTTATTGATAAGGGCATGAACCCCATTCTTTTTTTTTTTAATTTTTTTAAAGATTTCATTTATTTATTTGGCAGACATAGATCACAAGTAGGCAGAGAGGCAGGCAGAGAGAGGGGGGGAAGCAGGCTCCCTGCTGAGCAGAGAGCCTGATGTGGGGCTCAATCCCAGTACCCTGGGACCATGACCTGAGCCGAAGGCAGAGGCTTAACCCACCGAGCCACCCAGGCACCCATGAACCCCATTCTTGAGAGCCCCTCTCTCATGACCTAGTCATCTCCCAAAGGTAGGCCTCATCATCCCCTCACATTGTGGGCTAGGATTCTAACATAGAAATTTGAGGGGAGAGGATACATTTAGTCCATAACATGACTAAAGGATTTATCCTTTATCGATACTCCCCTACTTTGTCTATAGTAAAGGGAGATAATTATGTCCAATTTACCTGGAATTATCTAAAACAAGTAGGAGATTATGGTATAAATTTTCTCTTCCTGCTCACTAAGGATCTGGCACAGGAAATTTTTTTTTTTTAAGATTTTATGTATTTATTTGAGAGCGAGAGCACGTGAGCGGGGCAGAGCGGCGGGCAGAGGCAGAAGCAGACCCCGCTGAGCAGAGAGCTCCATGCGGGTCTTGCAGGGCCCTGAGATCATGACCCGAGCGGAAGGCAGACACTTTGCAACCATTTGTGGAACAGGAACAGTTGTGCATTATCTTTCTTGCTCTCTTTTTAAGAAAACTGGGGAAAACCCCTAGCCCAGTGTGGCGAGGAGGATGGGTTTCTGTTTGATATTTTATGGTCTGGTATTCTCCCTGGTCATTCTGAGGGGTTGTTTTGTTTTGTTTTGTTTTGTTTTATCACAGCCATGTTCTAGGCTGTCGTCTGCTGGGACAGTTGCTATCCAGCTGCAGGGGGCTCTGCGTCCCCGCCCCTCACAGCCCGGTTCCCGTGCCCTGGCTTCTCCTGCGTGGCCTGTGCTCTGATCTTCCTGATGCTTTCGCTTCGTCCTCCTTCAGTACTCTCTCTGTTGCCCGGCACTCTCTCTCCAGCTTCTTCTGGGGCTTCTCGTCATAGGATGACTTAGTCCTCGTATTTGGGGTAGGGCTTCAGAGCCACTTCAGACTGGGTGTGAGATGAAACGTTCTCTGCTGGGCAGAGGAGATTACGGGGGGCAGGGGAGTACCAAGTTGCGCTGCCCAGATCTCTCCTTTAGGAAAGGCTGAGTCTCTGTGAGACTTACTCTCCTAGCTGCTAGGAGGGCTGCTGGAAGACACCTCAGCAGAAGAGAACCCCATGCCCAAGGTCACGTCCTGAGCTCAAGTTCACAACCCCATATTCAAGGTCATGCCCCCTTGGAGGCCCACATCCAGTGGTTGATGGGCTAGGGGCATGAAGGTTCAGCCCTCCTGCCCCAGTCTGGTCATCACTGAAGGCTCATCCCATTTTCGAACCCTCCACAGGATCCTCTGAGGCTTCAGTTGTGACTGAATTGCACTGGGATTTCTCTGGGCCACATTGACTGACTCAGCACCCTCGCCTCCCACACACTGACCTCGGTCTCAGAGTAGGCTCCCGAGGGACCTCAGCACCACCTTGCGGTGTTCTCCATCCTCCCTGACTGTGCCTGTCAACCATCTCTCGGCCAGCCCCACCTGTCTTTTCCTTCAGCTCTTTCTCCCCACAATTTCCCCCACAAGAGTCCCGAACAAGGAGGATCTGGGCAGATAATCTGGAAAGATGAGCAGGCAGTGGGGAAACAAGGTCAAGGTCAGTACGGGAACTGGAGACTGAGCCCTGGGGAGTGGGCTCAGGCTGTAGGCAGAAGGCCCTCAGCTAGAACTGGGCCAAAGGTGGGGAGGAAATGGCAATAGATTTAGTGCTGAGTGTGGAGCTCCTTAAAGGTCCTCTGGCTAGGGTCTCAGAGTCTGGAGAGATAGAAGGGGATAGGGTGAGGTTGGAGGAGGAAGAAGATTCGGACTCTTGAGGTCTGGTCAGTGGTTAGATGTAGAGACAGGAAATTAGCCAAGTTAGACAGCATTTGCATACACACACACACACACACACACACACACACCCCACCCACTACTGCTGGGGAAAGGACTGAGCTTAAGGAGCACCATACATTTGAATTAGTTCCCCTTTCCAAGGCACTACTCTGCAAAATTATAGACTAACTTTCATATTAAAAAATTCCCCGTGAGATGCCTCACATTCATTGCCCGTCACATCTATTACCTATGGCATAACAAGTCTCCAGGAAACCTGTCAGAAACACAAAATATAAATAGGGCATCTATATTTACGAGCACAGGAAGAAAGTGTCAGCCAAGGTCAGGAAACAAGAAAAGGGATGTTAGGGTTCAGCGAAGAGGACAGCTAGAGGAGGGGAGGAGCCCCGGGACCCTCCTCAGCTCCTGCAGGGCTGGGAAATTTGCATTTTGGGTGAGTCCAGCAGATGGTGCCACTCCAGTGGGGAGCAGGAAGGTCAGTTCGTTTCCCTGGATGCAGTCGATCCTGCTTACAATTCTGCCCGGGGAAACTGTTAGCCATAGTAAAATTCTGGCTCTGTGTGCTCAGATGGTAATATGTATACAGAATCTAGTGTCCATAGCAAATCCCAGCCTTGGTTTCATCAATGGGTGAAACCTACCTGGGTCATTCTGACTTCAGACAGTGGCTTATTATCTACCAAGATCTTGTTTCTCTCTGGCTGTTTCCTGCTAGGACGAGGGGCTGTGGAGGCAGCCCCGCAGTAATTGTCGCTGTCCCTGCCTCTGGCCTGTGTGCTTACAAGGCAGCACTCTGAACACTATCTCCAGAAACACCACAGTGAATGCTTATCTACCTCTCTATATTACACATGCGTGTTTTGTATTATATAATAGAGTATATATATTTTACATACCTTATTATATATCTGCCATATAACGGCAGGAGATGAGTCAGTACATCACTGAAAGGTCAGTGTCTTCGTCTGCTAGGGCTGCCGTAACAAATTACCATAGACGGGGGGTTGGGCTTTAACAGTAGAATTTTGGCCCAGCTGGGGTTCTGTTCCTGGTGAGAGCCCCCTTCCTGGTTCGTGACCAGCTGCCTTCTCACTGTGTCCTCAGAGGGAAATCTTTCTCTCTCGGGGCCTGGGTGGCTTGGTTGGTTAAGAATCCGACTCTTGATTTCAGCTCAGGTCATGATCTCAGGGCCGTGAGATCGAATCCCATGTCGGGCTCCATGCTGAGTGTGGAGTCTGCTTGAGGATTTTCCTCCCTCTCCCTCTGTCCCATCCCCCCAGTTTGCTCTCTCCCTCTCTCTCTCTCTCTCTCTCAAAAAAAAAAAAATTCCCCCTCTCTCATCCTTTTGTTATAAGCTACTAATCCTATCCAATTAGGGCTCCACCCGTACCACTATTAATAAGGTAATAACCTTATTACCTCCTCTCTAAATATAGTCACCTTGAGCATTTGGGCTTCAACATACAAATTTTGGGGAGACACAGTTCAATCCATAGCAATTAGTAAAGACGAAAGGGCTAAACACATAGATGTTCCAGAAACAGTAAAACACAAGCGCTGTCACATGTACTCATCACACAGAACACCCATCAGCCTCTATCTAATCTTAGCGTGTGAAGAAAACAAAAACAAAAACAAACCCTTGTGTTTCTTTCTAGAATGATGGAAGATTTTCAGCCACCAGCCAGTTTCCAAATTTTTTTCCCTTTTCTGTTTCCCAACTTTCACCAGATTTCATATCTACAGGACAGTTGAGAGAACAACATTCCCATATATGGCCTCAGCATTTCGTCACATTCTTGTCCATCCCAGTCAGAGCCTCTCGGCTTGGAAGGCAGCCTAAGGGACAGTGGAGTCAACTGCTACTTCTTACACACAATCAGTCCGAAGGGGGCCTCCCGCCTCTCCTTGTAGATGTCTGCTGACGGGGAGCGACCCATCGAGCCAGCCCCTTCTGCTGGTTGTCACCGAGTTTGTGCTGAGAATAAACTGAAATCCGGCCCTCGGTGACTTCCTCAGTTGGGCGTGACGTTAACACTCCAGCCACACAAACTAATTCTAGCTCCTCTCTCACAGGACAGCTTTACGGTGTCGGAAGGCGGTGCTCACGTCCTCTTCCTCACTCTGAGGGAACACTCACCCCCCCACCCATCCCTTCAGCCATGCCTTATTTGGGGCAGTGAGGAGTCCTGACTCCCTTGGGCAGCACGTACACATAAGCACGGGTGTCCCTCCAAGTTGATAAGACAATGAGGCTTCTTCATCTTCCCTGACGGATGTAATTTTCCACCCTGGTCATGCCAGGTAACTTGGCCTCTCTGGGGGAGGCAGAGATGGGGATTCTCCAAGGCCACCCCCAGTTTCAGTAATTCACTACAAGATTCACGGAACTCACTGAACACTCTTTTACTCACAATTATTGTTTATTACAGCCAATGGCTACAGGTTAAAATGGGGAAGCAACAGCTGGAGTAGAGATCCAGAGTGTTCCAAGCACCAGGCCTTCAGCCGTCTTCTTCCCGTGGAGGATCTGACAGCGCTCAGGCCTCCCAGCAGCTCTGGGCCACCACACAGAGAGCACTGCCAGCAGGGGAGCTTACCTGACCCATGGTGTCCCAAGTGTCCACTGGGGCTCTGTCCCATAGGGATGGCTGACCCCCTGCAGACCTTAGCTTCCAGCCCCTCCAGAGGTTGAGCCCCTGGGGTGGCCCAAAGCCCCCACATGAATCACATTGTTAAACTGGACAATGCTGACTTCCAGAGAAACGCGGATGCTCTTTTCAGGCAGGACCTTCAAAGGGTTTAGAGAGTACCTCTCAGGACAAAGGCCAGGCTTCTCTTTGGGCAAAATTAATGATCTCCCTACCCGCCCCCCCAGCGTAGAGGAACCATCTTTCCTGTTCCTTCCTGGTCCATTTCCCACTTCTCCGTCTGCACTTGTCTGCCAGCGCGCTATCTGGGCATGCAGACTCGGCGCTGACAAGAGAGGCGGGCCTTGATCTCAGGGCAGGCCCTGACCTGTCCCATGCCTCTGCTTCAGGCAACTGCTCCAGCCAGGGTCCTGGAACCCTGCAGCGCTGTTGCTCCTTGGCTCACCCAGACTCATCCCACCTATACTTGCTGGGACTGCAGACCCCACCATGTCTAGCTGGGTCTTATCTGGCTTCTGGTGTCCGTGTCTGCCCTTTAGCCTTGCTGTCAGGCTGCAGAGGCCCTACCAGAGCAGGCCCTGAGGCCGCCAACTCTGTGACCTCCCTGGCCTCCCATAGGAGACTGGTGGGAGCTTCTGGAGACTTCCCATACCCCTGACCAGCCAGCACGGGCTTGAAAGGGGGAGCCCAGGCCCTCTCTCTGCTGGACCGTGCCCCCTGCCCCTCTTCCCTGGGCCGTGGTATCCCAGCGTGTCAGCCCCTCTGCACGGCAGCCTCCTCTCAGAGCTCTGACAGGGTCTGGGGAACATGTCCCCTGTGCCTCTCTCCTTCTCTCCTCTTCCGGGTTGTGACCAGGAGACCACAGGCCACTGGCTTGTCCTTTTAACTTCTGTGATTTTCTGCACAGCCCACCAGGCCAGAAAGAAGGACTTCTTTTACATCAGATTTTCCTCTCTCCTGGGTAAGGATTTCATTGGGCTCTACTACCCTAATGGCTGCAGGGAACTCGATTTATAACGTAAGAGAAAGAAAAATATTTTCAAAATGTAATCTCTGTGATCCTTGTATGAAGAGTTTGGCTGCCACTGGAGCCCACTGGTAGTAGGTTTGTGGTTTTTATTTATTATTATTATTTTAAGATTTTATTCATTTATTTGAGAGAGAGACAGTGAGAGGGAGCATGAGAGGGGAGAAAGTCAAAGGGAGAAGCAGACTCCCCATGAAGCTGAGAGCCCGATGCAGGACTCGATCCTGGGACTCGGGGATCATGACCTGAGATGAAGGCAGTTGCCTAACCAATTGAGCCACCCAGGGAGCCCGACCTCTGGTAGTAGGAAAACCTTGTTCTCTCCCATCTTCCCTTCCCTACTTTCCATCTTCCTCGAAGCCCAAAGAGCTCACAGGGAGCCTAGCAACTGCAAGGTCATGGTTTTGGAGATGGGAGGCCGTTTGCAGTTCCCTGGAACACCAGTTTCCGTGGTAATGATAATGGCTGCCACTTATTTCAGCATGGAATGCTATGTATGGGGCTAACTTCATTTAATTCTCCCCGAGCCCACTCATTACCCCCATTTTACTGATGAGAGAACTGAGGCTTGGAGAGGTACTTTGGCCCAAGTCTTACAGCTGGTGAATGGTGTCACGGGAGTTGAAACTCAACCCCATCTGACTCGAGAGATCACATACTAATTAACTAGTCCCCTTTACTGCCTTTCCACAAGGCTTTCCCCCTTCTGGCTTCCTCCCGATTGCCATTTGAAGGCATTCAGTAAAGCCTCACTCTATGCTTAGTTGCACACTTGGAAGTTTTTTGCAAACTTCCAAGGGTCCCTTGGCGATAGAGTAGTAAGTGTGGTATTTAAATCCTGGGCTGGTGTTGGCAGGCACCCCGAAAATGCTGCTGGGATTACTGAGGGAATCGGCCACTTGGGACTCCACCTCCCTAATCGGCTCTTCAGGGAACTTGTAATGCATCTAATTGGATGCATCTACTTGATTCCCTGCAGGATTATTTTACATCAACCAGTGCCAGGAAAGGTACTAAAATCAATAAATGAGAGAGAGAGAGAGAGGAGAGAGTTGACAATGCAGAGCCAGAAGGCGGAGGGCAGGTGGGACACTGACCATGTAGCTCAGGAGGGAAGTCTTGGACACCGTTTGGTCATTGCTACAGGTGCAAAAAAATTTTTGACTTGGATATGGGAACTTCAGACACATGTTTTCCTTTTAACACTTGGTAAGCTAAGTTATGGGAACTTCTCGGGTGTCGATTACGAGTGCGCGTTGCTAAGCCGTTCATAGAGCGGTCCCACCCGCAGACTGCAGCCGCCCTGAGAATCCAGGTGATGACCGTGATCGTCATTGTCCTGGGTCTTCATTCAGCTCTTCATACGCCCAGTAAGGAGTAGAGCTGGGCCTCTTCGAAGGGTGGGTGGGATTTTGACAGGTGAAGATGATGGACACAGGTGGCGTCCATAGTGAGCAGAGACCTCAAGATGGGGGAACTGGGGCTCATGTTTGGGGCGTGAAGAGTTAATGTCTTCAGCCAGAATTTCAGAAGGAGGAAGGGCACTGGGGTGGCTTAGTCGGTGAAGCGGCTGCCTTCAGCTCCGGTCGTGATCTCAGGGTCCTGGGATGGAGTCCGGCTTCAGGCTCTCTGCTCAGTGGAGAGTCTGCTTCTCCCTCTGCCTCTGCTGTTCCCCTTGCTTGTGCTTGCTCCCCCCCCACCCCCCTCCCCTGCCGTGTCAAATAAATAAATAAATAAAATCTAAAAAAATTTTTTTTCAGAAGGAGGAAAGAAAGAGAAAGCCAGCAGAGTAGACTGGGATCAAATTGCGCACAATGACAAGGGCTCCAGGGACGGTGCTCAGGGTGAGTCTCTGGCAGTGCTGGGAAAGTCTAGGAGCGGGAACGGCCGTGCAGGCTCTGAGCTTGTGGGGGACAGCAGGGAGGGCTGCTTCAGATTCGCTTCCTCACCAGCTGCTTCGTGGGACAGTCCTTGTCAACCCTGCCCCCCTCCATGGTGCTCCCAACATGTGTGTTTTGAGCCTCCATCGCCCGCCAGAGCGGCGTCTTGTCTTCTCCTCCCTCCTTCCTCTTCACTAGGAGTCTTGGCAATGTCTTTTCATCCTTTGGTTCTGGCGAGCACTTCTGGGGAGACGACTCTCAGAGAGCATGGGTGACAGTTGTATCGGCCAGACTGCCACCACATGAGGGTAACTCAGAAGCAGAAGCAGGGGCGGTGACCGTCCGTGAAGGGAGAGGAGGAGAGGGCAGGTCTGCACCTCATCCTGAAGTCCTCAGTCTAGGAGGAAGCCAAGTCTGGAGAAGGGAGTGAAGCTAGGGGGCGCTGTGAGGATGAAATGCCTGTATGAAGTTAGGGAGAAGGCAGCAAGGCTTGACATCGACTAAATGATCAGGTTAGTGGGGCCTGGGTGGCTCAGGTGGTGAAGCATCTGCCTTAGGTTCAGGTCATGATCCCGGGGTCCTGGGATCAAGCCCCGCATTGGGCTCCCTGCTCACTGGGGAGTCTGCTTCTCTTTCCCCATTCCTCACTCTTGCTCTCCTTGCTGTCTCTCTCAAATAAATAAATAAAAATCTTTAAAAAAATGATCAGTTTAGGGACGCCTGGGTGGCTCAGTTGGTTAAGCAGCTGCCTTCGGCTCAGGTCATGATCCCAGCATCCTGGGATCGAGTCCCACATCGGGCTCCTTGCTCAGCAGGGAGCCTGCTTCTCCCTCTGCCTCTGCCTGTGCTCTCTCTCTCTCTCTGACAAATAAATAAATAAATAAAAAAGATTTAAAAAAAAAAATGATCAGTTTAAAAGTCTTCTTTAAATAGCCTGGAAGCTACTCAAAATCAACTCCCTCAATATCTCTGCATATCCAAAGACCTCTGCCTCCGAGGGAACAGTTGGTTGATTCTTTCCAAGATGGCATTTTCTGAAAACAAAAACAACACAAACCTGAAATCCATTTTATCCTGGGTTTAAGGAGTCAATCACCTAGATGTTCTGTCTGTGTGAAATCACATGTGCTGATGGCCTGAACTGTCAAATGAACTTGCCCTCCCACCAGCGCCTAAATTGTGTCCTCGCGGCTCCCAGCCGTCTTCGCCCACCAGTCAAACCATGAGAGCTGCCTCCCGGGGCTCCCAGAGCCCTCGCCTCTGAGCCCCTCAGTTGGCCGGTAGCCTGAGTAGCACCTTCGTTTCTCGTTTTTAAAATATGTAGACTGGTCTGTCTTTGGTTTGGTTTTGTTTTAGTATTCTAAATTCATTTCCTTTTGGCACAACAGGGCAGTTGTATAATAATTTCTCATAGTTTATTTCTCTTTAAGCCATAAGTATATGGAATGGGTTTGGTTTTGTTTTGTTTTGCTTTCCCAGGAGGGTCTGGGAGTACAAACACACCCACTGATTCAACATGACTCTAACCCGCTTCCTTCAGGGTATGAGTTTTCCTTCTTAATGACAACCACCACCACCATTACTGTTAGTTTAAGAATAATAAAAATAAGCCTTAAAATGTAAATTCCTTGGAAGGGGGTTCATCAGAAAAAATGAACACTCCTTTTAAAGAGCAAATGAACAGTACCTAACTCATCCCTTTCTAAAGGTAAGATTTGAGAAGGGAGGAAACTAGCTCAGGAGTGAGAGGGGGAGCAGAAAGAGGGGCTGGGGCACCTGAATGGCTCCTCTCAGAAGCCTGGGAAACCCCAGAGCAGTGTAGATTTACTTCCCAGTTTTGCTTGGGGCCATCCGTGGTAAAGATTCTCAGTAAAATCAGGTGCATTGCTATGTGTTTTCCTTTCTTTAAATTTGGAATCCAAGTTATTGGATATCGTCACTAAATGGGTCGCTCTTTTGTTTTCATTGTCGCACACAGACAAAGCTATATTTATGGTCTGCCAGTGAATTGGAATAAATTGAGTTTCAAATGATTTTCAGGGGTATTATAACATATGTTGACTGCTTTGAAAAGAACAAAAGCAGCTCCAAACAATGCTTGTCCCAAGCAACCAAGGTTGTGGAAAATTGCGTTATAGTATTAAAACACTCACACACACACACACACACACACACACACAACCCAGTTCATTTCCAAAGAAATGTTCCCTTTCAAAAATGGAAACTCTATCAGAGATTCAGTGCTATGCTAGTTGTTTCTAAAAACTAGTGAAGTGTTAGCAACTTCATTAATTACAGTCATGGATTTAGCAATATCTGTTTGTTTGAAATGAGACTTCTATTCATTACTGCTTGTTTCATAAGATAGACAATTCTGTCCTTCCATTGCACACGTATGCACACACACATGGTCTTGAAATGCCCTGCTGGAGGTCTCGTTTCGGTCAAGGCTGAGATACGTGTGTCTCACAGCTTAGCCACAACAGAATCCAGAGTTTGTAGCCCAGACCCTTTATATTGGGATATGACCTCAGATGACAGGGATGGGAAGGAGCAGTGTCATTCCAGGCAACCAGTGTCTTCTCACAAACCCTAGATGAAGGCTGAAGACGGAGAGATGGAAGCAGTTAGGCTCAGCAGAAGTTTAACTCAGTGTTCTGATTGATGAGTTCCCCAGGACCAACGAGCCAACCATCTTCCCCTCTTACAGCACAGCCACCCATGGAAAGCCTGCTTGCGGACCTCAGCCCCAAGTATTTTGAAGCTGATGCCTAAATTCCTCCCGCACAGGCTTTGATTTAACGGGTCTGGGACGCAGCCTGGACCTCGGGATTTTTACAAGCTCCCACACAGTGGAAAGCAGCAGCCAAGGGTGTGAATTTTAAAGGTCTGTGGCCTCACAGGTTTGGCCACAACTCCACGGCTGCTGTTCATTTCCTCTTAGACATAATGATTCCATTTCAGGTAACCAGTGAATGGTGATGTCTCTCTGGGAAGTCAACACCCAGGTTTGAGCTTCACTGAATGAGTATTTCTGAGAGGCGGGCCCTGGCATGAGCACTGGTCTCTTTCCCCAGGTGGTCCCAATGTAGAGCCAGGCTCGCAGATTCCGGCTCCGTGGTTCCCTAGACCCGGCCACGTGACAGCCTTTCGACATGGGGAGCTGGACAGGCTCCGTGTGAAGATTCATGAAAGCGTGTTATTTGAAAATGAAGTTTCGTTTAATAACAGTTTGATTCTTGTTTATGTTACACATTAATAGGTCCTGGTTAGAACAGGCTTCTTGATCTAACTTCCGGTACCTGGGAGGTACGTCCTCGCACCTTGGCAATTTGCACTCAGGGGAAAGAGGAGTGGCGTTAGGAATGTATCTTAATGCAAAAATTTTTTTCACCTCCACAGCCTGTTACCCAGTTGCCAATACTGGAGTTTTTCTCGGTGGCTGTAGGGCATATTTATTGTGAGTTACTTTGGGCTGCTCCACTGGAGGGAAAGTGTTATTTCCCTTGCTAAAATCTACCTCTTGTTTCTGTTTTTTCTCGAGTGAGGCTGTGCCTTGCCTGCTCTTCTGCGCCTTTGGTCCTGTACAGTCTTTCTGCAGCAGGGCAGGAGCCCTCGATAGTTTGCTTCATCCTCCATGCGTCAGGACTTGTCTTTCCGTTAACGCCTTTGGGATTTGTGGCTCATAGCATGCCCTTGGTTAAAAGAGTTACTCATTATTTGAGGATTTCAGACTAAATGTCCTTATTCCTTAATTGGTTTCCAGATGCTTCTCATACAGATGATTGGCAAACCATGCTTTGAAAAATATTGACTGCTCAAAGGCTCACTCATGGCTAAGGATAAGGGTCTTTTTTGGTATTGGCAATGGTTTGGAGTAATGATCCTTGTTCATAAAATGTGCTGTTTTGATAAAGGAGTAGCAACTATTTAAGGCCAATAATTTCTCTCAAGATCATGAAACTTCCACATACATTATTCTACATGATATTATCTAGTTGTTCAGTATGCTTTCTTTCATTAGACATTTTGTAAGAGCTTGGACAACGTGTCACAGATCTAGATGTTGGGGGTCAAAGATGGATAAGATGCAGTCTAACTTGACAAGGATCATGTCTTGGATTATGTCCAAGGTGTAGAGGATCAGTGGATGTTTTTGAATGAGGGATGATAAACAGCAAAGCAAGGACATGAAATGGTGAAAAACGGCCACCTCCGGGTTGGATGATATCAAGGCTCAGAGAGACATCTTAAAAACTGAAATTCCGTTGGGAGAAGATGGATAGACTTATTTTTTCCTATTCCTATCCTAAGTACAACTAAAAACCCCAGACATTAGATTTAAAATGAATATTAGCCTCTGAAATGTGCAAGAAGAAGGTAGATCCAAAGGGCATCAGGACCCAAGACACAACAAGGGAGGGGGTTACCTGGCTTATCTTTTTGGCCCATATATTCTGAACCTAAATAAAGATAAAGAAGGTGGCATCCCAGAAATGCCAATGAGCTCAGACAAATAAAGCCCCAATGAAAAAAAGCCCCTACTCTCTTTTGCCAAAACCCCCCCAAAACAAAAAACAAAACAAAACAAAGAAAACCCCAAAACAACAACAAGAACAACAACAAAACCAGAAAAAGGGGCAAATAGAATTCAGCAACATATATGATAATTATATACCATGACCCTAGTGGGGTTTATTCCAGTGATACAAAGTTGGTTCAGTATTTGAAAATAAGACTATGTAATTTGCCATATTAATAGGCTAAAGAGAAAAAAACAAGTAATTATGTCAATCAATGGAAGCAGAAAAATTTTGACAAAATTCAACACCCATGTCATGATTTAAAAAAAAAAACTATCAGAAAATTAGGAATAGGAAGAAATTTCCTCAATTTGATAAAGAGCAAGTACCAAAATCCTACAGTTAACTTTGTACTTAATGGTGAGATTAGGAACTGGTAAGGGTGTCCACTCTTGCCATTCTTATTCAGCATATTACTGGAAGTTCCAGCCAGTGCAATAAGAGAAGAAAAAAGCAAAAAGCAAACAGATGAGAAAGAAAGAAGTAAAGTGATCCCTGTTTGTAGATTACATGACTGTCTACATAGAAAATCCCAAGGAATCTAGAAAAAAACATCTATAGATAATAAGTGAGCTCAAAAAAAGCAGCATACCATACGGATATACAAATATCAGTTATATTTCTATGTATTAACAATGAACATATGAGCACTGAAATTAAACATGTAAAATTATTTGCAATCACTGGAAAAAAGGAGACTGCTTAGATGTAAAAATCTACATATAAAACATTTACAGGACTTGTAAGATGACAATTAAGTAATGCTGCTGAATGATATTAAAGAAGATCCAAATAAATGGAGAGAGTTCATAGATTGGAAGACCCAATATAGTAAAGTCAGTTCTGCTAAATTAATACACAGTTTTAGTGCAATTCTTATCAAAATCCCAGTAAATTTTTTTATCCATATGGACATCTTCTAAGATTTATATGGAAGAACAAAAGAAATTGAATAGCTAAAACAATTGGAAAAGGAGGAGTAAAGTAAAAGGAATCAGCCTACCTGGTTTCAAGACTTATTATATAGCTACTATAGTCAAGACTGGATGATACTGGCAGAGAAATAGGAATGTAGATTAATGGAACAGAAAACCCAAAGTATGGCTCACACAGATACACACAACTGATGTTTTAACAGAGGAGCAAAAGAAATTCAATGGAGAAAAGATAGCCTTTCAACAAGTGGCGTTGAACAATCCATAGACAAAAAAGTGAAACCTGACCTGAGACTCAGACTTGATACAAAAATTAACTCAAAATGATTCATGGATTTAAATGTAGAACACAAGACTACAAAACGGTTAGTAAAACACATAGGAGAAAATTGTAGTGACCTAAGACTAGGTAAACAGTTCTTAGACTTGACCCCAAAACATTTATAAAAGGAAAAATTGATAAATTAGACTTCAACACAATTAAAAACGTTTGCTCAGCCAAAGACTGTTGAAAGGATGAAAAAAGTTAGCAAGTGGGGAAAACATGTTTGCAAACCACATACCCAAGAAAGAGGCCTGACAGCCGGGTTATCAAAAAGAACCCCCAAAACTCAACATTAAAATCTGACAGTCTATTTAGAAAGTAGGCAAAAACACATCACCAAGGAGGATATACAAATGGCAAATAAGCAGACAAAAAGATGTTCGGCATCATTAGCCATTAGGGAAACACAAACGAAAATCACAACAAGGTATTACCACACACCTTCTTTATCTCCTTTACATATGATAGTTTCTGTTGCTTACTACCACACCCCCCAGCAATTACACTACTGCGCATTCATCCTGTGGAAACCTGCAGACAGGCTGATAGCAGCTCTATCCATAATCTCCTAATGTTGGAAACGACTCAGACGCCCTTCAACGTATGAATGGCGAACAGACTGCGGCACACCCATTCCATGGAATACCGCTACTCAGTCAGAAAGGGAGCAAATTATTGATACATGCAACGGCGTGTATGAATGCTATATTTTTCCATTTAGATAACATTGTTGAAGTGGCAAGAGTCTAGAAACAGAGTATTGAGAACAGTGGTCAGCAGGAGTTAAGGAGTTGGTGGAATATGGAGGGCATGGTCATGGGGAGAACAGGGCAGCTGGAAGGATCCTAATGAAGTGAGCCATATTCTGTGTCCTGACCGTATCAGTGTCAATATCCTGCTTGTGATGCTGCGTTCTAGCAGATGTTTGCAAGATGTTGTCATTGGGAAGAACTGGGCCAGGGATACGTGGGATCTCTCTGTATGATTTCTTGCATGTTCATGTGAATCTACAATTATTTCAAAACTAAAGAGTTTAATACTAATAATTTAGAAACCCAAATCTTACCACATCACCTCTCTTCAGTAACTTCACCATTGTTGTAAGATAACATCAAAATGCTTCGTGGTGCTTGATGAGAACTTGTCTGGTCTGGACCCTGTGATTCCCAGCCCTGGTAGCCTGTGAGAAATACGTATGGAGCTTATAAAAAATACTAAAACCTGAGCAGCACTCCAGCTCAGTTCCATCAGGATCTAATCTCTGCGGGTAACCAGGCAGTAATTAGCATTTTTTAAAATTTATTTATTTGACAGAGAGAGAGAGAGCACGAGTAGGCAGAGAGGCAGACAGAGGGAGAGGGGGAAGCAGGCTCTCCTCCAAGCAGAGCCCGATGCAGGGCTTGATCCCAGGACCCTGGGATCATGACCTGAGCCCTGAAGGCAGAGGCTTTAACCCACTGAGCCACCCAGGGGCCCCAGTAATTAGCATTTTTGTTGATTACTGGTCACTTTCAGACCATAGGCTCTCTGAAGCCTGTTTTTGCTTTCTATTGTGGCTCCAGCTTCTAAATCAGTGTCTTCCCACTGGGAGGTGCTCCGGGAATGAATGTGAAGTGAACGAATGAATGAATGAATGAATACAGGGGAAACAGAAGGATCCTCCTCCCCTGTTTTGCTGCCTCCCAGAACCATGAAAGGAGAGAAGGAGGGGATAAGGTGCCTTCCCTGGTGTCCTCTCTGTTCCCCTAGCATCATTACAAAATCACAGCGGGGATCACAGCATTGCTCCAAGGGATCCATCCCTGGAGTATAAGATCTGGAAACGATGACAGGGCCTCCTTCTTCACACTCAATCAGCAAATGTAATGAAAGTGAAACAGAAGCTGGCAAGGAGGTTGGAATGACACATAATCTTCCTCATGCAGAAATAATAGAAAATACTTTAATGAAGCTAAAAAAAAAGTTAAAGGCATTGGCCAAGAAATGAGAACAAATTTTATGGAGGGAGAGAGGCTGGGGAAAGGAGGCTCCCAGCCTTTGACCTCGTCATCGCATTTATAGAAAGTCTTGTGTCCTGCTCAGCAAGGCGCAATGGTTCATTTAACATTGATAAGTGAGTACAATGATGCCAATGGACACTGGGTTCAGCAAATTCCAAGGTGTTCTTAAGGTTTGTACTGATTTTGTCCTATTGCCCCTTGGTGTCTATATGAGCGTTTACAGTGTGAGCACAATAATTAACATTTTAAACAATTACTTGAATTTTGTACAAATTTCATTCCATAAATTCCCAAACACCAGTGTGGGGGAAATGTAACTTTATTCTCAGTAACTCCATTCAATTTCCATGTCTTCACCATCACAATTACTACTGCCATAACCACCACCACAAACCACCAACCTCCATGACCACCAAAAAGACCACCATCATGAACGCAACCATCACAATGACCACCACAATGACACCACCACCACCATCACCACCACCACCACCACCATCTTGACCACGACCACCACCATCATGACAACCACCACTACGACCACCACCATTACCACACATGACCATGACCACCACCACCACCACCACCACCATCTTGACCATGACCACCAGCATCACCACCATCATGACCACCACCACAAACCACCAACCATGACCACCACCACAAACTGCCAACCACCACCACCACCATGACAACAACCACTATGACCACCACCATTACCATACCTTGACCATGACCACTACCACCATCAACACCACCACCATCATGACCACGACCACCACCATCATGACCACGACAACCACCACCACCATCACCATGACCACCACCACAAACTACCACTCACCACCACCACCACAATGATCACTATCATGAACATAACCCTCACAAGGACTACCACAATGATCACCGCCACCACTACCACCATGACAACCACCACTATGACCACCACCATTACCACACCATGACCACTGACCACCACCATCACCACCACCACCACCACCAACATGACCAGGACCACCACTATGACCTCCACTGTGACCACCACCATCACCACCACCCCATCACCACCATCATCACTACCACCACCACTACCCATTCTACCTAGTTGGTGGGAAGCATAACTTATTATCCTTATTTTTGGTTGGTGGAGTGCTTTTCAAGTGCTTCCTGGAACTGCCAAGCTTTAGGGTGGTAAAGCATTGTGAGGGTTGGGACTGCGTTGGCCTTAAATCTCCTTTCCATATAGGCAGAAGGAAGTAAGCCCCTTTATGTCTGACAGCAACACTGTTTGGATCCATGCTTTGGGTTTGGGACTTTTCATTAGCTGCTTATTTTCACATCTGCCCAAATGTCTCAGTGGCCCTCCCCTCTCTGATGTTGCTTTTTTTGCCTGACAGCTGTGTGCTTGAAAGATGATCTAGCACCCTTTTCCTTCTGTGTCTCCTCCCTGTATCCAAACAAAATCTCTTTCTAGTTGGGGGTGAAAGTGTCACTGAGGTAGCTGAGTGCAAAACAGGTGGGTCACCAAACTACCTGCATTGGAAACAGGATAAATTGGGGCACCTGGGTGGCTCCGTCAGTTAAGCCTCTGCCTTTGGCTCAGGTCATGATCTCAGGGTCCTGGGATTGAGCCCCGCATCAGGCTCCCTGTTCAGTGGGGGAGTCTGCTGCTCCCTCTGCCTGCCCACTGGTGCTCTCTCTCACTCTCTCTCTCAAATAAATAAATAAAATCTTTAAGAAAAAAAAGGAAGCAGGATAAAGTATGAGCCACAACTCAAGAGATACATCAACAGGTGAGGGAATATAAAATATAAAATAATTAATAATTATACAGAGACACATTGAAATTTGTGCACTTACTGAGTTTTGTCTTTTTAATGTCCCCCTCCCACAAATCTCCCTCAGGTCCAGACATGATTATTGATTATTTATTTCCTGCCTTCTTTGCCTCCATGGTCTCCTTAAATCATTCCCCAAACCCCATGGAGAGTTCGTATCATTCCGACAGTAGACGAGAGAAAACGTGACCCCAGGATGTTCGTGACTGTTTGGACAGGGCCTGAGGATCAGGCAATCATCTTCCCTCTATTATATTATATCAATTCTGGCAGACCCTTACAGACTGGATTTGGAGATTTGAGGATGCGACCATGTCCCTGGATTGCTTGGAATTTGGGTGTTCTTCAGATGAAAGAGTGGAAGACCTGTCCATTCTGCCTTTGTGTGAGGATGACCTAGGCCAGGAGCAAAAGCATCAGAACGTCTGTGGGGTGGGACCCGGAGGTCAGTATTTAAAAAATCCTCTGGGTGTTTCTGCTCTGAGGCCACAGTCGAGAATGAGGGCTCTGAAGCAGCAGTTCCCCAGTCTGGACATGCATCAGAATCACCTAGAAGGCTTGTTAAAACCCCTATGGCTGGGATGCACTGGTAGAATTTCTGATTTGGTAGGTCTGGGTGAGGGCCCAAGACGTGCATGTCTAGGTCTGGTCTCTTCTTCCCTGCCTGTCAGGTGACAAGGGGTTTGTGTCTCAGTCTGTTGCATGGCTCCCTGCACGCTGACTTACTCAGCTCAGCTACCGGAACACCACTGGCTGTGGGAATGCTCAACAGCCTGTCAGCATCAGCAGGATCTTGAAATAAATCAGGCAATGGATTCCATCAGGCCTCGGATAGATTCTAAGGAGCTCATCACAATGGTTAGTAGGAAAATAAGTGTCTTTTGAAGGAAATTTACTGTAGTGAAATTTAGTTGTGCTACTGCTTCTATCAATGTTACTTTTCTTGTCTTTTCAAAGCCTCTGCGGTAATTCCTCTTGATTCGTTTGAATGAAGTTACAAAGTTTAGGGAGCCAGAACTCAACAGATGGGGACATGTTTTCAGATGTATCAGGGTAGCAGGGGCAGAGCTGGCAAAAACCAGAAATAAACCAACCAAAACCCAGGACACTCAGTTAAAGTTGAATTTGAGATGAATCATGAATAATTTTTGAAGATGAAGATGTCCTGTGTCATACTTGATAGTCCCAATGATGGGGCAAATATGAGGCTAGGAAGGACACTGCTGTGGAGAAATGGAACATACTCATCTATCTCTGCCCATGGACACGTGGGAGAACTTGATCTTGAGGCTTGCCCCTCGAGAGCTCAACCGCCATGGGCTGCATTGATGCACTGTGGATACCTAAGATCTAAATACAGTATATACTGTTGTTGAGTGACTTCACAGAGGATGCGGATGACTCAGGATCCCAGTCTCTTGTGGTTCGGTTCCTCTGGTTGGGTTCTTGTCTAAACCAGTGGTTTGCCACAGAGGGTGACTCTCCCATCCCCTGTGGTGTTTGGCAGCGTCTGGAGACACGTTTGGCTCTCGCCACTGGGAAGGGTGGTGCCATCGGCATCTGGCTGTTTGACACCAGGGGGGCAGCTGAAACATCCCGCTGCACCAGACCACCTCCTACAATAACGAATTTTCTGGCCCCAAACATCCACGGAACTGAGGTTGAGAAACTCTGGTGGAGATCTGACCCTGCAGGGTTTAGCAACTCGTGTCAGATTACTCCAGCATGTCCTGGAGCGCCAGGGCATTCTACTTTTCCCAGGTGTCGGTGGGGCAGAGAGAATGCCTCCTACCTGCTGTCCTGTAAAGGTACGGGTAGAAGGATTTTGAGATGCTCCCTTCGAGATCTTACAAAACGAGAGAAGTGCTGTAGAGGTTCCAGAAAAAGTGTCAGTCCTCTCTTGCGGCCGTTCTCCTCAGCATGGCCTAGATTTGGTAACTTTGAAGAGTTCGGGCAGGCTCTGTGAGATTCAGGTGATCAAACTCCGGTACCTTTCCCCTTCTTCAGTGTGGGAGACATCATTTTCGTCTTGACCCTCTGCCTAGGTCTGGCCATCCAGGACTTGTTTGGAGGAGACGCTGACCAAACACCTATTCATTATTCTGTGTACGATGGCTGTTGCTATAATCCTTGCATTCAGAAGGAAGCCGGTTGCTAAATCCAGCAACAAGGAACATTCATGATATCCCGACAACACCTCGTGATTTCATTATGTTCCCTCTAATTAACTATAAAGCATTTAATAGACATACATTCTTATTAAAGACCTAATTAATTCCCATGGCACTCATGGGAAGCAAAGAAGAGGTGGGTTGTATTCTTCCCACTTTAAGAGGTGATAATTAA
Organism: Mellivora capensis; assembly: GCA_004024625.1. Lineage (NCBI taxonomy): Eukaryota > Metazoa > Chordata > Mammalia > Carnivora > Mustelidae > Mellivora > Mellivora capensis. The sequence goes on along the minus strand of PISX010014970.1, from coordinate 29,472 downwards.
GCCCAGAGTTACATACTGACCATGTGAAGAGCTAGGAGTACAGGGCAGTTCCTGACAGTCGTTCTGCTGGTGGCATTGAGTCATCAGACCCTGATGAGCATCCAGACATAAATGTCCAATTTCAAAACGCTTTTTATAAAAAAGATTTGTATATTTATGTATTTTGGGAGCGAGAGAAAGAGGGAGGGAGGGGGATAGAGAGAGAGGTGGAGGGAAGGGCAGAGGCAGAGGGAGAGGGAGAATTTCAAGCAGACTCCCTGCTGAGAGCAGAGCCTGATGTGGGGCTCAGTCTCAGAACCCTGAGATCATGACCTGAGCCAGTATCAAGCATCAGACGCTTCACCGACTGTGCCACCCAGGAGCCCCTCAAAATCCTTTTTAAATGTACACAGCATATTGTGAAGGGTGGTTGCTAATTAGAGAAGGACGACACAGCAAGAACATTTCCATTTCCAGTAGTTTACCCTTTTTAAACAAAAATGCAGCAACAGAAAAGTAAAAAGGGGAAGAGTATAAATTAAAGTTCAATAAATATTTACTCTGGGATCCCTGGTGCCAAATCCTGTGCTAGGAACCACGGAAGATGAAATAGAAATATACATCTTGAGACGTGAGTTCATATGTAAGTTGGAGACTCAAGACTTACCAGTAAGAAACATACAGAGAACTGTAAAACTCATGATATAACTAACATATACGCGTGCCAAAATGTGTGAATATGGGGCTGCATTATTCCGGAAGGCAGAGAGGTTTTTATGAAAAAGGTGGAATTGGAGAGGAGCATTGAAATGGTAGTAGGACTGGTTCAAGTGGACAGTAGGAATCTGGAAAAAGAGGATTCCACGAGACAAAAGGGTGAGTGAATAGAGGTAAGGGTCATTTTTTTTTTTTTTTTAAGAGTTTCTTTGTTTGACAGAGAGATACAGCAAGAGCGGGAACACAAGCAGGGAGAGAGGGAGAAGCAGGCTTCCTACAGAGCAGGGAGCCTGATGCGGGGCTCAATCCGAGGACCCTGGGATCATGACCTGACCCGAAGGCAGATGCGTTATGACTGAGCCACCCAGGTGTCCAAGGTGGGGTCATTCTTGCTACTTTCTGGAAGAGAAATAAACTTAGCAGCTCTCAAATGGTCATTTCCTGTTAGGTGGACAGAAGGCAAAAAAAGCCAGAGTAAGGAGACAGTAAACAAACTCTCAGAAGACAGACGCAGACTTCCCAAGTTCCTGTTAATACCCCAGCCCCTGGTGCCCTCTCGGCCCAGAGCTTCAGATGCACCCTTCGTTAACCCCAGTGTCTTCAAATAAATTCCAGCTTTTTGTTGACCAACAGCAGACATAAGCCTTTACTGAGTCCAGGAAACCTCGCCGTGGGCAAAGGAACGAGCACAGAGGGTTGCGGCTTACCAGATCCAAGCCCCAGGGTTAAAACCTTGGAACCAGCTCTGTCATCTGCAGCTGGCTTTTCTGGCTAGCCTTGATTGGGAAACCAAATTGTGGGTTGGCCAGATGTGTTTAAAGGACTGAGGGGGCCCGTGAGGTCTTGTTGCTTCTCAGGCTTTGTGGCTTCAGATTCTTTGTACTGAGACAAATTGCCGTGGACACACAGAAGGCTTCTTGCTTCTGGCGCACTATTTGACTTTGCAGCTTGGTGAGTCACAGGCGCTCCTTAAGTTCAGCGGGACAGAGCCACCATATTCTTCATCAGCTGGGTTACCTTCCAAAGGTAGAAGACTCATTCATCTGCAACTAAACCACCCAGGTCAGAATAGTTGTTCTGGCAAATGAACCATTGTCCCCAGTGTTTGCTCCTAGTATTATTTTAAACATATCTTAATGACAGATTGTGACTTGGAAGCGATTCATTTTTATTTCATAGCTGTCTTGACAATAACGTAATTTATATTTTATGTGCTTCAGAATCCTAAAATTTTACAATGTGTTGCTTATTAAAATTCTGATAAAAAAAACCGCACTGATAAAATTCTTTAGGGTTGGTGGACCAAAGAATTGTTTTTATTAAAACTTTTTTCTTTTTTGGTCACAAACAGTAGTTACTTAAGGACCATTAACTCAATTTAATTTCAGGGCGAGCCAACTCAAATCTCTTCTAGTCACTTCACCCAGAATTTCCTTGTATTGCCTCTGCAATTTCTTCTTAGATTTTTAAATTATAACTTTCTCTCTGAATTATTTTATCAAAATGGAATAAAGTGGAAATAGTTTTATATCTTGCTTTTCCCCATGTCTTACATACTCTTAAAATTACTCATGGAAACAATTTAGAAAGCTTTTTATTATGAAAAACTTCATATAGAACATTAAGGGAAAAAATTACAATGAGCACTCTAGAAGAACTGCTTACAATCAAGCACTTTTTTTTTTTTTTTTAAGATTGTATTTATTTGATAGGAATCACAAGTAGGCAGAGAGGTGGGGTGGGGGAGGGGGAGAAGCAGGCTCCCTGGCTCGATCCCAGGACCCTGGAATCATGACCTGAGCCAAAGGCAAAGGCTTAACCCACTGAGCCACCCAGGTGCCCCAATCAAGCACTGTTAATATTTTGCAAAACTTAAGTTTACCTTTACGTTTTTGGGGGATGGGGGTACATTTTAAAGACTCCTTGACACCGTCTACACTAGATGCTTACTTGAACCGCCTTTTTATTTTTCCTGGAAGTCCAAAGTTTAAAGGACACTCCTACATAAATAGCACCTCTAAGAAACAAGCCAGCAGTTTTCTGTCACTCCTTTAGTCTGAAAAAATTGACATCACAAGAAAGCAAGGCCTCTTTTCCACCTTAGGTGCAAACTGACGAAAATACCCGGTAGGGCCACTATGACTCACTGAGTTGCCCTCGGTAGACACTCAAAGGCTGCAGTTTAACGGGCTTTGAGCTGTTCTTTTCAAGCCGCACGTGACAACTGCACTTTCCTAGCCTCCCAGAGACCAGCGGGGCAGTGGTGGAAGGGTGCAGGAGTCAGAAACGTTGCGGTGGGGGCGCACTGGGGCACGCGGCCTCTGTGCGCAAACCCGACCGCCCGCAGACTTGCAGGGTGTGATTTCCACGCCTCCTCTGTAACGTGCGGCGCCTCTGGCTGGGTTGACAAAAAGCCCTGAAAGGTCGGCCAGAAGCACCTGGAGGGCGTGTTCCTGGGACGGCGGGGCCCCACCCGTAGACTCGGCTCAGCCGGCCCGGAATTTCGCACCGCTAACAGACGCTCGGGGTGGTGGGGGCTGCCCGCGGCCCCCAGGAGCCCCGCGCGCCTGCTCGCCCTTAGGCTCGTCGTCCGGGCTGTCCAGCAGCCGCTGCCGCTAGCGCCGCCCGCCCCTCCGCAGGCCGCGGGGGAGCTCAGCGGGGCCACTGGGGAAGTGGGGTCGCCGCCGCGCGTTCGCGGACCCCTGCCCCAACTCCCGCCGCTGGGAAAGGCAGAAGCAGTGCGCCCCCGCAGTCCTGCTCTCCGCGTTCCGCGGCCGTGCAGCGGTTCCGCGCCCCCCCCGTGGGGCGGAGGCAGGTGCGGAGGCAGGTGCGGAGCTGTGGCCGCGGAGAGCGTGGCGGGGAGGACGGCGCTGGGCGCGCGCCCCCGGCCCGCCGGCCAGAAGATGGCTGCCCCGAGCGCCGCGGACAGTCACGTGCCCGGGCGCCACCGCGCGCCCCCTCCCGCGCTGGCCCAGTCCCCGACCCAGCGGCAGGCGCAGCCCCGGACGCCTGTTCACCACGGGGTTACCGCGAGGTCTGGCTGGGGACGGGGGACACCGCGCCGAAGGCCACCTCTTCCCGCTGCCCACCCCTAGGCCCGGCGCGGGGGTCGGACTCTCAGAGCCGGGGAAACCATCCTGGGAGCGACCTGCACCAGGTCGTGTTGCTGGGCATGCGCAGTGCTCCCGTCCCAGGGCGAACGGTCTCCGGGTTTTCCCGGCCACTCGGAGCGACGGCGGGAGGTGGGGCCGGGGAGGGGCGGCGCGGCCCTGGTTTCTCCGGTCCCCGCCCGGCCCGGGGCTAGGGCTCGGCTGGGGTCCCCAGAGACGGCCTGATTGTTTGGGGGTGGGAGTCTGCACAGATAGAGTCAGCCAGGAGCTTACCCCAGCGTTGCAGCGCTCAGGGTCGCAAACTCGTTCCCCCGAGCCCGCCCCCAGGAGGCCGAGTTTGCGCTCCCAGTTCCGAGCAGCTCCGGCTCCGCCCCCAGCCGCACGCCGCCCGACCGTAAACCTCGGCTCCCTGCCGGTCTCAGTGAGCGACCCCCCAGATCCGCAGCCGGGCCCTTCTCCGAGCCCCGCGCTCCTTGAAAGCAAAGTAAGGGGCCAAGTCGCGCTGCCCCTCGGGGCGCAGCCTGTGCCCGGGTCCCGTCGGGCGCGGCCCGAGGCTCCAGCCGACCCGGCCCGCCCTCCCTTCACGGGCGCCGCGAACACCCGGAGGAGCGGATTCGCGGCGCGCGGAGAGCCGGGCCGGGGCGGGCTGCGGACTGGGCATGCTCGGCAGCCCCGAGGCTCGCGGTGGCAAGTCGGAAGCGTTCGCACCAGCGAGGCAGCGACCGGGCAGCGGCGGCCGCGGGCAGGACGGAGCGGGCGGAGCGGGCAGGGCGGGCCGGGAGAGGCAGCCGTCTCCCTCGCGCACGGCGAGCCAGCCGGAGAGCGCGATCCCGCTGCGGAGTCCGGACGCTGCCCTGCCCCGGATTTCAGTGCGCGGCGGGGGGCTCGGCGAGCGGAATTCCGGCGGCGGCCGCGACTCCCATGCAAGTGAGCCTTGGGGCCCGGGGGTGGGGGTGGACAGCGCCCATCCCGGGGGGCCCATCGGACGCGGGGAGCGGCGTGCGGGCGGCCCGGGGGCGAGGGGGCGTGAGCGCAGCCCGCGCGGAGTCGCGCGCGTACCTGGCGGGCACTCCCCCCGCGCCTTCGCTCCCGGGGGTGGGCGCGGGGCTCGGAGGGGCGGGCAGCCCGCGGGACTCGGGAACCTGGTCCGGGCTGTGAGGAAGGCGGGGGCGTCCGTGGGCGCCTCTCGGAGGTGCTGCGTACGGGCTGCAAGGTTGCCTAGTGCCGGATTGGGGCGAGCGGAGGGTGGCGGGGCGGAAGAGCCGGGGGACGGCTGGGGGTGGGGGGGCGAGGCGCCTCGGCGGGGGGCCAGCCGGGGCCCAGCCGGGGTCCGGAGACCCGCTGGGGCGATCCCAAATCACGGCCCCACCCCCCACGGCCCTGGCGGCGGCGTGACAGTTGGCACCTCCGGGCGAGATCACAGCCGGCCCGCCGGCCGCCCAGGGTTTCGGGATTTCCCCCGCCCCCACCCTCTCCGCGGCCCCTGGGCACCTCCGCTACAGTATAACAGGTGGGACCCCTCTCCTGCGGAGCAAGCTGCCCTCCCCAGGCCTCAGAACAGTCTGCAGATTCGGGGGCGGCCCCCGCCGGAGGAGCAGCGGGAGTGGGCAAGGCCTGGAGGAGCCATCAGCGCAGCCGGGACTGGACAGTGTCTCCAGGACGCGGCCGTCCCCGGGAGTGAGGGGTCCTGCGATCCCGAGGCGACTTGTCAAGGGCAGAGCGGCGGCGACAGCGGCCGCCTCTCCGCACCGTGTCCGCTCGGAGCGGGGCTTGCGGCTGCCGGGGGGGCCGGGGAGGGCGTCCTGGTCCAGCCAACGGATTCGGGCTGGCGCGTTCTGGTCAACGCCTGTTTCCTTCCCGGGAGTCGCGAGTAGAAATCCTGGCCGGAGGGAGTGGAAGGGATCCTTGCAGGTGCAGCTCGGATGTTCTTTTCACCTTCAGGCAGCACAGACTTCATTCAGCGGCACCCGCTTATGAAACCCAGAGCGAAGCCTGCTTTGTGAAAGGGAAGTTGATTTTCCTTGTGAGGGGTCTGCCTGCTATTTTAGCTCCCTTGGCATTTACCTCCCTGGACCTTTCAAGCTGTTGGGACAGGTGACTCTCAGGGACAGGTGTCGGACTAGGGGGTGTTTGTGGTTGGCTGCCTGGCTGTGGAGTGGTAGGCGCCTGTCACCGTGCGCTGGGGAGCCCCCCACGCGTCCTGGTCCCCAGGCTTGAACAGGCAGGGAGGACTGAGTGGGCAGAAAGAGAGGAGTGGGACTGGTGACGAAGCAACTGGGGGGGGAGTTGCCAGGGGCCGCCCCAACACCCGGGGGGTTGGCATCGGTTTGGGCCTGTGCAGAAGGGGATGGGGCTGGGTGTTTCTTGATTGGGGTGCAGGAAATCCACTGGAGAAGCCAGGCAAAGGATGGGTCCCTGCCTGGTCAGTGCTCCAGGGGAAGCCCTGGGATGTTTGGTGATTCAGCAGGTGGCAGCCTTCCAGCTCTGAAGCCATCCATGCCTTGGCCCGACCAGCGAGCCTGCCAGCAGCGGCTTATGCCTCCTATTGGAGGCTCCAGCTTGGAGGGAACCTCCGGAAGCTGTCTTCTGCCTGTATCAGCAGCCTTGCCTTGTCTTGCTGTTTGTTTGGGTCTGGAGGCCCTGATCTTTTGGTTTTCTTCACTGTTTCTCTTCAGCCAGGTGGCATGTTTTTGACTCTTGCCTGCCGAGTAACAGCTGCCCCCATGCACAGCTGAAAACGTAGTGACTTATTGGGCAGCAAATGGTAGTGCTCTGGAAAGCCGGGAAAGCAGCTTTTCCTTTGGTTCTGCTTCAGAGACTAGAAATTTACATTTTTAATAAAGCAGTAAGATGTGTTTCTATAACTCTTCAGTGCTGGTAGTAAGCTGTTTAAGGTATCAGACACCATTTTTTTTTAAAAAGAAATTAACTTAAGGGATGGATTAAATGAACATGAAAGGGACACTTACTATGACAGTATCTTACTCCTTGGATTCTCTCAAGCATCTTGCACAGGGCCTGCCTTGTAGGTGCTCAAGAAATGTTTACTCAGCTGAATTAAAAAAAAACAAACCAGAATTTGGTCATTAAGTGTGGCACTTAGAGAACTTTATTTTCTTAAGTTGGAATGGCCTGTGTGGACCACAGACATTCAATTTTCACTTGAAAACTCAATCATTTTATCCCCCCCCCTTCCGTAAGTCCCTTAATCTTCAAATTGTGGCAGATCCTGTATTCAGCTGGAAAGGAAAACGACATGCTTTCTTTGCTCATGTGTCTCGTGAAAATCTGAAGGACTCCTCCATAGAGCTGTCATATGTTTTTTAAAAAACTAAAACATACTCCTGTTGCACATCAGATACACTTTTATCTGTGAAACTTACTACTTTATACAAAGCATTTCAGGAAGGTTGAATGCCTCAGCCTTTCTGGGCTGGTGAGAAGGGCCGCCGTGGAACCGTGTTTGGGGAATGAGAGTCCAGCATCCTTTGGCATCGTTCGCCCGGCATACGTTCCCTGTTCTTTGGGGGGATGTGTGAGTGTTGGACCCGCTCAGGCTTCTGCAGCCGTTTAACTTTGCTCTGCTCCTCCCTCCAGTTGCTCATCTGCCACTGCTTCCCCTAAAGCCATATTTGCCTGGGGTGGGGGGGGCTCGTTGCTTAGAGCTGCTGCCCGAAGGATCTCTTGCGTTGTCCCACATGAGTTCTATCAGTGGTGGTTTTTCTCTTCTGATTGTCCCCTATGCTGTGGCAGCCACTCTGTGGGTTGAACTGTTCTCTGGGCCTTGGGAAAAGCTCTGTCCGGTGTGCCCCTGAGGGGATATGACAGGTGATAGATGGCTTTTTCTTTGGCCTTTTTTCTTGAATGGAGCTAGAACCAGGCCCATTTTGGAATGCCTGGTGTTAAAGGCTTTGGCCTTTCTGTTAACAGGCCCTCGGTCAGAGATACCAATGGTCAGTTACTGTCTCCGACCACATTCCGAGAGGCTTGGCTGTAAAGTCTCTTACTTGATACACATCTTGTCACCAGATGACTGGCCCCTCTGGATGTGGGGGGGGCTGGGAAGCAGGGTAGGGGGTGGGGGAGGGGAGGGTGAAGAAAGGGGAAGAGAAGGCTTGTGGGCCCAGAGGAGGGGTTGGTTTTGTCACTGACTTCTGGTTTCACTGAAACAGAAGTGAGTGCTGACCAGCAGCACTGCTGAGTCTCTCCCCTCCAGAGGCTTTTTTACCTCCACAAATGAACTTCTCCCTGCTTCCCCCAACAGAGACACACACAAATAGAGAGAGACACGCACACTGAGAAGACACACAGGTGTGGACACACACCCCCTTTGCAGAACACCTAGAATCTCAGCTTTTTCATGTGCTAATGTGCAAGAGGGAAACTCCAGGACTCAGGGGCAGGTTGGGTTCTGGGGGTCTGAATTCACCCGAGCTTGTCCATCAGAAAGATAACCCCCTCTCTGAGTGCTGAAGGGATCTGTCCCCATAGCCACTGTGGAAACGACTGGGGGCTTCCACTGTCTGCAGAGGCAGGCGAGGGGGCACTCAGAGCTGCTCTTGTGGCTTTTACCTTTCGGACATCGAGGTGCTGGGACTCGGCATCTGTCAGTTGTTGGCACAAGACCTTCTCCTGTGTAAAGCCCTTTTCTTGTCTGACATTTCCCCTACATTCTACTGCCATTCCTCTCCCCGCCTGAGGAGCCTTCTCTCCTGGCTTGGATGTATTCTTAGGTATGTCTGTGTTCTTGTTAAAGATGTTATTTTGTGCGTGTCTTTAGTTTACATAAGTGGTCCCGTGCTTTAGGTTTCACTGGGTTCCTCTTTCATTCAACAGTAAACCTTTTTGTTGTGAAAATCTTCAGACATTCATAAAAGCAGGAAGAATTTCATTCAAGACTCTGTGAGGTCTGTGTACCTGTGGGCTCATCGGGTGCTTTGTGGTGCCTCTTCTAGTTTTATTACCCGTTTCCCTGGCGAGGGACACTGAGCTCACCTCCACTCCTCACTGTGGTGCACATCGTGTGTGCGTTTTTTCCAAGGTGGACGTGAGATGGTCTCTAGGGTCGTGGTTCTGCAAGTGGCCGCACCCAGGAGCAGCGGCAGCGCCTGGCCCTGCTGGAAATGCACATTCTGGGGCCCTGGCCTACACCCCAGTGAGAAACCCTAGGGGCACACCCCCACCAGCTCATGTTGTAGAATGCCGGGTCTGGAGACTGCGATACTTGGGACAGTGTGAGACCCACTTTCGCAAGGGCGCATTCCCCAGGGCGGAGTGGCTGGGTGAAAGGGAGAGAGCACACCTGTTTTTCCTAAATGCTGCCAGATTGTTCTCCGCTGGGTGCAGGAGGGTTCCTGATCCCCACATCCTCGACAGTGGCTGGTATGAGGCCTCTTTCTAATTTCATCCAAATTTGCTGTCTAGGGTGTGGGATCGCCTCGTTTTCCTGGGAGCTTGTATTGTGTCTTAGTGAATTTGGTTTGCAGGTGCTTCTTGCATATCTAGAGCGTCATCCCCTCCTACTGTAGGTCTGTCAACCTTGTCAGTGGTCACTCTCCAGAATGTTTGTTTCGATAGAGCCCATTACCTGTTGCTTGATGTGGCGCCGCAGGGGCCTGAAGGTGTCTTCTGGCCGCAGGCTCACCCGGGTGTTCCCTGCTTTTGTTCCCACAGGAGGGGCTTTGCTGTGCGCGGTTGATCGTCACCCATGGCATCAAGCAGGGATCCAGGGCCCCGGTCCTCCTTTCCATTTTGTGACCCAGTTTTTCCCACATCATTAAATCCCGTATTTTTTCCTTAATATTTTGGGGGAGACTGTGGAGCCACCTCTGTCATACTTGGGGGTTCCCCCATGCGCACACAAGTCTCTTTTTAAAAACTTGATTGAAGTATAATTTACATATGGTTAACTGCCTCCGTTCCGAGCATACAGTTTGCTGAAACCCGACAGAGTGAAACCACCACAGTCAGGATCCCAAGCGTCTCCGTCACCCCGAGCTTCCTATAGGCCCCCTGGCAGCCCGTCCGCGCTCGAACCCAGACTCAGGCAGCCCCCTGAGGTGCTTTCTGCTGCTGTAGATGAGTGCTCGCGTTTTCGAGAGTTTTCTGTAAATGGAACCACATTTATATCTGGCTCCTTCCATTTGGCATACTGATTTTTTAAATCGTTAATTTGTGGCAAAATAGACACAGAACGTACCGTTTTTAAGCATACGGTCAGGCAGCATTTGTGCAGTCACAGTCCTGTGAGCCCCTCACTGCTCTCTGTCTCCAGAACCTTCTCATCACCCCAAACCGAAAGTCTGTTTTACTACACTCGCGTAATGATTCTGAGATTCTTCCCAGATTCTTTGTTTCTCCGCCGGATTATTTTGATGTTCACAGCTCGGCAGGGTGAGCCTCCCCTTTGCTGTTCTTTTTCAGGACTTGGTCCTCGTGGACCTCTGTCCTTCCGTACACTTTTCTGGACGCTTGTCCAGTTCTCCACAAGTCCTGGAAATGGGGCTGGTGCTCTAGTCTCACATGGAGAGAGATGGCACATTTTGTATCTTAATTCTGCAGTTCTATGCATGAGCGTGGTTATCTCATCTTTTACAAATGACGTTTTAACACAATGTAACATGCTCTGTCATGGTGGTTTTTTTTTTTTGTTTTTGTTTTTGTTTTTTTTTTGGTCTTGTTTCATTTTTACAAAGATAACGAGTTGCTTTGGGTAGTTCCTTAGTCTTAACCTTTCAGTTGGGCAGAGTCGGGGCTTTGGGGACGGATATTTCTCCATTCCTCAGCCCTGAGTGGCATGGACCAGGCAGTTACTCACTGTTTGTCCCTGGGGGTGCTTCTTCCTTCGACCTGGACCCCAGCAGCCTCCCCCAGGGGCTGCTGAAGGCTCCCAGGGGATAAGGTAGGAGAGGCAGGGCCTGTAGATTGTTAAACGGAGTTGCCCTTCAGAGCCTGTTGTCTTAGGCCTCCCGTAGTGCTGGCTTCCAGTAGGTCCGCTGAGTGCTTTCATCCTGCCCCTCGGGGATTGACAACAAGGGTCAGCACAGTGGAGCGGAGCCAACCGTTGAACTGTGTAACCCTTGCCGGGTCCGCACAAGCAAGGCTGTGCTCCTGCCCACTCTCGTGGGGTTTCACAGAAAGGGTGGTTACTTCCAAAGACTTTGGCAGTCGCCTGGGGGAGAAACAATTAGAGAACTTGGTGTCATAGATGGTCTGTAATCAGGGGTTAAGTGGTGTGGCAGGGGAGTTGGGAGAAGAGGGAAATGCTGCTCTGTGAGTTTTCACTAGACTTGGGTGGAATCAGATTAGAGAAGAGAGAAGGAGGTATAATTAGCTAGCGTTTCTGTCCAGGGCTTGGAGGGCCGAGTATTCAACCCTGTGGCTGTGGATTGTGGGCCTAAATTTGAGTGCCTCAGGATGATTGCTTTGGCAAAAGCGGTAACAAGGGGGTAGTAGATGCTTAGCTAACTAGTAGCTTTGTGTCGTGTAGTACAGTTATTAGGAGCCCTGACTGGAGCCTGAGTGTGTGCGTTCAGGTCTTGGCCTTACCATTTAGGAGCTGTGGGACCTCAGGCGTGTTATGTGAACCTTCCGTGCCTCAGTTTCCCTGACCTTCATCGTTGGGTGTCATAACCTCAGACACCTCAGCACATCCTTGTGAGGACTGCACTTGTCGGGTGCTTAGAGCCTGGCACAGGTCATCACCATTGGAATGTGAGTTACTCTCGGGACTCCTTCCGTTCATTTCGTTGCAATCCTCCTGCGTCTCCCTTGCCCTGCATCGGGCCTTATGCCCAGGGTTGGGTGGCTTTTGTCTGGAAGAACCTGTTGGGGGCACAGGTGCACAGAGGGGACTCTCTTTGTTGCCAGGCTCGCGGTGGGCATGTGGGTTGTAAATGAAACAAATGACTCCTTGGCGGGTTATGGAACCGTGTATGGTCTCGGCGGGCCCAGCGGATCCTCCGTCGGGGCTGCGGGACGGAGAGGGCAAACGCCAGGTGGTTAGCAGGCAGGAAGCTCGTTGGACCTCTTGGTGAAGGGGTATTAATTGTAGGGATTCACGTTTGTGGAGGTCTCACTGCATGATCGGAGACCCCCTAAGCCCTTGCACCTTAAAACTTTACAACTGTCCTCTGAGATGGAGATTCTTTCATTCCCGTTTCAGACCTGAGGACAGTAATTTGCCCACAAAGTAGGAGGAATGCCCCCAAGGATCATAATGTTCGGGGCCTTTGCCTGTTGCCAGCATAGGTGTGTTGGTGGGTAACCGTCATAAGTAAGCGTGGTGACACGTGGGTTAGCCCAGCAGGGCGTTCCTGTGACCTGGAGGTTTACCAGCCCAGGCGGGAGATTCTTGAAGGTCACAAGGCATTAGGAGCACCCGGAGGCTTGGTACAGATACCGGGGGAGAGGCCATGCGTGATATGTTCACAGACGCTGTGGACGTGGCTGGCCTGGGACCACTTTTGGAGAGCCCCTGCCATCAGCAGCACCTGTGTCCGTGAGGGGCCACACATTCCTGCTTCTAGTCCCGGTTGGGTGGGATGAGTTCAGATGCAGAAGTTTTAAATCCTTTCCCCGTCATGCAGTGAAGACTGAACGCACATGGTCGTGTTTATCTATGCCAGTGGAGAGGTTCTGAGCCAGTGCAGGGTAGGAATTTGCTTTCTGCCCTTGCCCGTGTTTCTGACAGGGGCCCAAATGGGTGATAATCCAGGGTGGGGAGAAAATTCAGGAGTGCAGTTTGAGACTTGTTAGTGCAAAGTGCCGTGTTGTGCTTCCCTTCTTAAGGAGACGCCCTGATGTGCTGATGTGTTTTGCTATTTTCCACCTTGCTTACTCCCTGCCAGAGGCACAAAAAGGCTTTGTCCCATCATCTATCCCTTTGGAAAGATTAGGCACAGAGAAATTATAAGTTTGTAAAGATATCCTGACAGTGGAGAGGCTGAAGATCATCTTCTTTGAGCTAATTGTAGGACGGTACTTTCAAAAAGGAAGAAAAAGGCGGGGCTGTGCCCCTTCCCCAGCGGTGGTGAGGTCAGGTGTGTCCATGTGTCATGCATGCCTGGTGCACAAAGCCCCCAGAAGGAGGAATGGCGTTCGAATGGCCAGAGTTTTCTCTTTGGCAACGGAGGCTGCGTTTCCTCCATGTGTCTGTGTCTGTGGAATGAGACATGTTGAGATCTGAAAGATTTTATAGGAAATGGGAACTTCGATTCTAACTCAGAGGAGAACTCATGAGTAGATTGTCTTTGGGAGGAAGACTTTTCCCTGTGCTGGTTGTTGGGGCGTTCCCATGACCTCGCAGTGGAGGATTGTTTGGGGAGGGAAGGCGGCAGGTGGAGGGGATGGGGGGTTGGGAGGCGAACACTGGGAGCCACACAAGAGGTGTTCTGACGTCTGGTCTCTCTGTAGCCCGGGCTTTACAGTGGCAGTAAAAGCACGTTGGGGGTCTGCAGTGGCTGGAACTGCGCTAATCCTTGCAAAGCGCAGAGACGAGTGAGATGTGGTCTGGGTTCTCGGGGGGGGGGTTGGGGGGCGGTGGTGGGGCAGATCTGTGCACAGAGAAGTGCCATCACCCTGTGGCAAATGCAGCGTGGTACCTGTGGGTGCGGCCCCTGGCGGGGCAGGGTGGGAGGCTAACCTGAGAGGGTCCCCTGCCTGAGCTCCCTGTACACTGTAGGGAGCAGGTAGCCTAGATGGCAGGCTAGGGCAGATGGACCTAGAAGTGGGGCAGCTGGGTGTTGTCATCTTCTCTCCCTTGTTTCTGGGGCTGCTGGGTTTAGTGCCGTCTCTCAACAGAGGGAGCGTAGGAAGAGGCGGCTGCACGTGGTCAGCCCGCGAAGGGGAACCGGGAACTGGAACCGTGCTTAGAAACTACGTAGGAAGTCATAGAGGACACTTGACAGTTTGTCTTTTAGAATATGTGGCTCAATTTTCACTATCTCCTGGAACGTGAAACCTGGAGAAGATGAATGACTATCTTTACGGTGAATCAGTGTTTTAAAGAGGGATTCTTTATTAGAAATGAGGTTTTATTTGCCTGCAAATTTTGGCAGAGTTCGAAATTCCGTTTTCAGTGGTTTGCATTTCTCATTCACGTGGTCCTCCCCTCTGCCTTCTCCCTTTCCCCTCCGCCCTTCCTGGACACACAGACACCATGTGTGCCAGGCCAGGTGTGCCCAAGCTGTGACCTTGGCTGGCTGGCGCCTCTGCTTCCTCTCCTGTGAATGGAGAACTTGGGCTTGCAGACCCTAGTCATTGGCTCCCAGATTGGCTCCCAGAAAGCTTGGCTCCCGAGCCCCAAGTCACCTGGTGTTTATCATCCTGTTAACAGAAAAGAGTCTCCTTTCAGTGCCTCTTCCCGGGCCTGCTGAGCTGTGTGTCCAGACCACGCTGTTAGCAACAACAGTGGTTGGTGGATTTGTCACTGTTTACGGTGCCCCTCCCGGCAGGCTGTTTCTGTTCAAGGTACAAAATGTGGGATGTTGGGTCACTTAGAAGTCCCATCAGGTACACTGTGTGAAGCTAGGACCAGCCTCAGATGGTGGGTGGGGTGGGGGCCCCCCTGCCAGGTTGGGTAGATGCTGGGAACGGGGCTCCCCGGAGTCGCAGGCTCAGGGAAGGTTCAGAATAGGGCAGACACGTCCTGGGGGTTCGGGTGGAGAGCAGAGTTTGGCAGAGCTGCTCCCTAAGAAGGTGGGGCGCACTGGCTGAGGGGTTTCCCCATCTCAGTAGTGGGGGCAGCCGCGGAGGCCAGAAAAAGGGCAGAGGGGGCACTGTGCTGAGAGCTGTCCCCCTCCTGACAATTGCAGGCTGATGGGCGGCCGTTTGATCCGGGTGCACGTGTGTGGGGCGTGTGAGGAGACGTGGACTTGGCTCCTGGGGTGTGCGGGCAGGTGGAGGAGGGACGAGACGCTGGCAGGCTCGCGTGCCGGACAAGCAAGCCTCTTGTGTGGGCTGCTGCAGGGCCTTCTGCCTCGGCCCGGGTCCCCGGAGACGGAGCGAGCAGGTGGGGACAGGTGTGATGGCTGCCAGCACACTCCTGTGAGGGCTGGACCACTGTCTTGAGCCACCGTGTGGGGGCGCCCGACAGCGGGGAGGCCCCTCCATGTTGAGAACCAGGAAAGGCAAGGACCGCGAAGCGTGGATTCGGAGAGTGGTTAGGGAGTGCTAGGCGGGCAGTGAGCTGGGTTCTAGGCACCGGCTGTGTCCTGTGAGGGGAATCGTGGTCCCTGCATCGTGGGGTGGTCAGGTGGGCCCTCCTAGCCGAGGCAGCAGCCGTCCTGGGTCTCATCCTCTCCTCTCCCCCACAGTCCTGTTGGGCAGAGGGAGTGCGGCTTCCCTTCCTGCTCCCTGGGTGGTAGGGGGGCCTTCGCTGAACTTCCTGGAGGGCCTCAGTATTCTTGGTCTTTGGCTGCGTGGACTGTTGTCCTTTTGCTTGTGTTTCTCCCTGATCTCATCCCAGAGCCTGTCCCTGTCCCTGCTGGCTGTGAGTTCAGTTTCCTTACCCTGGGATCGTGCACAGGACGTCCTGTCTTTGTCCTCGTCTTTGTGGAGATCCTCACAGGCGGCCTCAGTCTCGGGCCAAAGCCTTCAGGGTCATTGGCACGGACAAGGAGACTGAGGACAGGTGTGGACACAGCAAAGGCTCTGCCCACAGGGAGCTTTCCAGGGTGGGTCTCATGCAGTCCTCACGTCGGGCGGCCCTGAGCTCGCTGCTGCTCCGAGGTAGAGCCTCGGCCGTGCCTCCGCTTGGTGCCGCTGCCTGTTCTCAGGCTGGTGATTAGACATTTGTTTCATGGCCATGCGGTGACACCTGAGTTCCTCCGAGAGGGCCTACAGAGTTACCAGCCGTTGCGCTGGGCTGCGTGCCAAGTTTCCACGGTGCCCTGCACATGGCCTGCTTTCCCCTTCTCTGATTTTAGAGCCCTAGGCCGGGTGGTGGGAGCTGACAGAGACGTCTCAAGCCCCCTGTGGCCGTCTGTGTGAAGGCCCTGGCAGCGCACCCAGTTTCTGGCTGGGGTCCCTGTGCGGGTTTCACGAAGCCACTCAAGTCACACTCATCATTTCGGGTGTGTGTCTAAAGTGTTCCTGAAATTCACCAGGAAGACCTCTGAATGGTCCCTTTTTAAGAAAGTGGATAAAGAGTTAAGACTGTACGATTGAGGGTCATTATTGCTGCCTGTGCCCTTGTTAGAGGGAGTGATATGACCGGACCGCTGCAGAGGGGAGGCAGACGCCTGCCAGGAGCAAGGAGCCTCTTGTGGGTATGGAGGACTTGATGTTTCTGTGTCACAGGAGTGTGGCAGGGTCCCTTCTTCCTCTGAGGACCTAGAAACAAAGGGACAGAACCAGCATCGGGGAGGACTGGCCACCTCAGAGGGAGAAGGCGGGTGACACGTGTGATGCAGCCATGTGGCTTGTTGTCCATGGAGCCCGAGGAGAAGTTGAGCCCCAGGAGTCGGGCAGGGGACTCTGGGACAGGTGCTTCCTTCCGATGCCTGCGCCTGAGGGGAAATGGGTCTGGAGAGGACAGTTAGGGCTTCGGCTGTTGCTGTCAGAGGCGCCTGGTTTCAGATTCCCCTGTGTGAGAAGTTCATGACTGTTGTCCTTCAAGATCAGGGTGTGGAGGGTCGATCTGGAGAGGGCTGGCATGGATCCTTACATACTTTCCAGGAGTTTATTTCAAGAAACAATCAGGCCCATCCTTCATCCCAGAGCTGTCTACTGGAAAGGTTGGAAACCATATCAAGCACTAGGGCACTGGCTGAACAAATGACGTGTGCCCACACAACGGAGCACTAGCAACCCTTGAGAACGTTATCTAGAAGAACCCCAGAGAAAGATGTCCTCTAGACATTGTTGTGTGCAAGAAGGTCTGTTGTGGGGGCACCTGGGTAGCTCAGTGGGTTAAAGCCTCTGCCTTCGGCTCAGGTCATGATCCCAGGGTCCTGGGATCAAGCCCCACATCGGGCGCTCTGCTCAGCAGGGAGCCTGCTCACCCCCCCCCCCCGCCTGCCTCTCTGCCTCCTTGTGATCTCTGTCTGTCAGATAAATGGATAAAATCTTTAAAAAAAAAAAAAAAAAGAAGAAGAAGAAGGTCTATGGTGCTTTTGTAGAAGATATGCTGTTCCGAAAGTCCTGGTTGATGGCTGCTGTGGGCCAGGCGACCCGGCCAGGAGAGTGTGGTTATGGTCCCTGCCCTCAGCAAGCTTGTGGTCCGCTGGGGAGGAGTGGAGCCTTGCTGAATTTCTCCTGAAGAAGTGTTTAAATACTCGCAGAGGACTGTGCAAAGAATGCCTCATAACAGGCAGTTTGATCCCGTAAAGTCTGATCCACTGTCTGTCTGCTTGTTCCTGGCCACATCCCTGAGCCAAAGCCACCGATTTTCCAGAAAGTCAGAAGGCAGTCATGGCACTGTCTTCCTGCCCGTGCCTGCTGCTGAGCTTCTGCAGCCTCCTCTTTTCCCCACACTGTGCCAGGCTCTGTGGGTGGAAAGGGAGGGTGGCACATGGTTCTGGTGGGGGGGGGGGTGCCCCTGTTCTCCTTGGCTTTTGTTCTCCGTGCCTGGTTGCCTGCTCGCCTTTGGTCGCTCACTGTCACCTCTCTCGGGCCCCATGTCTCTCTGAGTCTTTGCCTCTGACATCCAATTGTTTGTGGCGTTGGCAGCGTGTAGAGTAGAGCTCCAGTCTTAGAAATCACCTGGTTTAAATCCTTTCTTGGAGCCTGGTGGGATGTGGATTGGAATCAGGGTGTCCAGATTCCTCGTGGCCTCTTAGCCATGGGGATGGCTAAGTTACCATGGGGATGGCTCTTCCACACAGACGTGACTCTGCGGTAAAAACCAGTCTGCATTTCCCATTGCTGGCCATATGGAGCTGCAGCCAAGGTTGGGGAGGCTGGGGCTCTGCTCTCAAGGGCTACTCTCCGGGGAGGGGGGCTGGGGAGGGACCTCCTGACAAGGCCCTGTGATGGAATGCCGAGTGAACATGTTTAGGAAGGCGGTCCATGGGAGGGCTGGTGTGTGCTGGGGGTGGATGTGGGCTGGGTTGGGTCGCCAGGGGCCCCTCCGAATGGTCCCTTGGGGTCTGGCTGTTGAAGGCTGCTTTGACTTTGCCTTTGTGGCTAGGTTTGGTTTTCCTTTAGAAAACCTTTCTCCTGCCTTCTCCTCCTCACTTCTTACTTCTCCTTCTCCCCCCACTCTCCCTTTCTTCCCTACTTTTCATCTTTCTTTTCTGCTTAGAAACTGCATAAGCAAAAGAACATCATTCAGAATCCTGTCACCCGTTGATAACCACCGCTAGCATTTCGGTGTGTGTCCCTCCCGTCAGTTTTATATAAATATTGGATGTATGCTCAGTGAACATTGTGGCCGAATGCCAAAAGAGGGAATGGTAACAGGACCTGTGTTGCCAAAAGGAAATCTTACAGCCTCTAGAATGGGCTTCTGGGATGCAAGGAGAAGTCTGAAGCTTTATGAAAATGATTACAATGTTATTAAGATGATAACGGCACAGGAAACTTAATTTCTTAGTGTGTGGTCTGTGGTACAGGGTGGGCAATAGCTCAGCCAGGGAGGAGAGGACAGCAAGGCTTTATTTGTGTTTTTGGTTTTTGAATAATTATTGTTTCGGCCAGCTGTCAGGATAACACACTACGAGGGGGAGGTTTTCTCCGACTTCTCAAACTTTTGTCAGATCACCGATGTCTCTAACTCCTGGACCTGCCACTTTCCTGGGTGACGAGGGTGCCGTTGTGGAAAGTGGCTGTCGTCCCAGCTTTGTGCCGTGCTGGAAAAAGAGGGTACCTGGATAATCTCAGGAGCAGAAGTGAGGTGGTTGCCTTCATACAGATTTTTTTGCTGGTAGTTTGGTCCGCGATTGCTGCCTCACACCGCCAGTTGAGAGAGCCATGGTCCTGAGGCTGTGGCTTTCTAGAAGCGTGGCGTGGAGTGGTGTCATTGGCTTTGGAGATCACAGATCTCTGTTGGCATCTCGACTTTCCCTGCCTGCACGCCAGCTGCAGCATCTTCCCTGGACAAGAATGACAGAGTCTGTAGACACGTAGCCTGTGAGGAATGCTTGTTCTCTCCGGCACCCCAGGCTCCAGTGCAGACCTTGTTCCGTTGGCCAGCGCGCTCCGTGGGCTCTAGTCTCTGCATTAGAGTGTTGGAATTCTCTTCGGGCAGCCCTTTGAGACAGGTCCTGACTAACCAGCCGCTCCAGCCTGTCTGTGACCGTCTCAGGACGTCTCCGTCATGTCATACGTACATAGGTGCGCCTGTAGGTCATGAGTGCAGGACAGAAGCCCTCTGGTGTCCCATCGTTTGTGTGTGCACGAGAGAGGTTTTTATTCTGAGAGTCATCTGGAAGGCTCACGACGTTGGGAAATGGGTCTGCCGACACTCACGAGGCTCATGTCGCTGATGCTGCCGCGCTGAGTAGTAATACATGATGACACATCGGCTCAAGGATGCCAGAAGCATCTGCTCTTCACCCTTCCAGATCAAAACCCAACCTCAGATTTTGGCCACACAGCTCTGGGGCATCCTTCGATGTACATAGCTGTGCTGTTCATTTTGTTAGTATGGGCGCAAAGCGTTCCATTTCTGAGATGTGGCTGAGCATGTCCCAAATCTGTAATTTGCTTTGAAAGAGTACAAGCATCTTTTGTTTTGTTTTAATTATAGAAAAATACACGTAACAGAAAATGGGCCTTTTAAGCATCTTTAAGTGGGTAATTCTTGGCCGTAAGTGGACTCACTTTGTTGAACAACCCTCACCGCCGTCTGCATCCAGGACTCCTTCATCCTTGGGAGCTGAGAGTTTGTCCTCTCTTCCTACCGCCCTGCAGCCCCAGCGTCCACTCTTAACTTTGTCTGTGATTTTCTCTGCTCCAGGGACCTCATGTAAGTGGAACCGTACAGTATTTGTCCTTCTGTGTGTGGCTTATTTTCATCTTGAAGTAGGATTTTTTTTTTTAACTTTTATTTATTTGTTAATGTGCCCCTTACATTAGGTTTATTGGGCTGGAACCCCCATCAGTCGAGGAGATTGCATGAGAGCGGGTGATGCCTGTGAACTTGGCAGCAGTCTTTCCCTGAGGCCTGTCGGCGTTCTTGGAAAACAGCCTGGTGTTTTCACGTCTTTTGCTCCAATCGGTCTTGCCTGACAGGAGGGAGAGCTGGCAGCAGGGCTGGCCCCCTGGCTCTGCCGCTCAGCCTTGGCTGGTATAGTCCTCTCTGGGCACGCAGATCACGACTTCTGTCCACGCTGTGCCAGTCGCTGAGCTCATCCCTGGCGGGGTGGGCTCTCTCGTGGAGGGACTGCTGTGTGTTAGGAGGGGAGCTGAGGTTCTGGGCCTGGGTGCATGCTCCTACGGGGTATCAGCTCTGGGTGGGCACCTGTAACGTAGGGGAGGCTGGGTGGAGCCTAAGGGACGACAGACTGTCCCCTAGCTCTGCTGTGCAGTGCCTGGGCCAAGGGAGGCACAGGCATCCTGCAGCCACAGGGCTGGGCACTGTTCTGTGAAGATGCGGGAGACGGAGGTTAACTTCCTGTCTGTGGTAAGAGAAGGGAAACGTGTTGCACCTTCAAAGGCCTGCAGGAATCCAGTGGGATGACCCGTGATTTCAGCACTGTGGATGAGTGTGTGTGTTTGAGGAGAACGGCCTGTCCTTCAGGTCGCCCTCTGCACTGTGGACTCTGTTCAGAGTGGAAGTCTAGGTTTTGCTGTAGGGTCTCTCTTTATGGTTCATCCTGTTCTGGAATCTGTCATGATCTTTTTAGTGATAGGTGTGTTTGTGGATTGCAGAGTTGTGGAGTGGGTTAAAATAAGCCTTGATTTAAACTTTCTTTTTTTAAAAGATTTTATTTGTTTTTGAGAGGGGACCGGGGAGGAGCAGAGGGAGAAGTCTTGACATGGGGCTCGATCCTAGGATCCCGGGATCATGACCTGAGATGCTTCACGGACAGAGCCACCCAGGCGCCCCCCCGGCCTTGATTGAAATATGGGGCTAGGAGCAAATAACCAGCATGTTTGATACTCTGCCCTATCATTACATCTATCATTACATGTTTAGTTAGACACTGGCAGTCAAATGTTCTACTTCAGAAAATAACCACAAAGCCATCTGCATCAATGTTTTCGTCCAGCGTGCTATAGATCATCAGCGATAGGTGTCTGGGGAGAAAGATAATTTGGGGCACTTTTGTACCCCGAACATTCTGGGTGCTGTTAATGAACACGCTGCCTCAGATCCCCAGGCAGACAGTTTACAGCTGAAGTCTGCCTTCCGTTCTGCGCCTGACAGCTGAAGGTGGCGTGGGGAGTGCTCTGTTACTGCCCCCCCATACGTTGTCATCATCATGGTTCCCTTTGGGTGGCGAGAGCGTGGCAGAGACGTGGGCCTCCTGCCTGTGTGTCCCCTGATGGGCTGGGAACACCAGTGATCCCTGATGTGGAAATCGGGCCCCACTCTCGAGAAGGTTAAGATCAAGAGAGGAATATGGCAAATGCCCCTGGACCGTTTATGCCTGTGCTGTGCAGGCAAAGGGAGCGGTCCCCTTTCTTCCAGCCGGGGTCTTGTGCGGATGGGTGTCCAGCCGGGAGAGGGCTCCGATTATTGGGTTTGGGCTCAAAAGGCTCCTTACTGTCTGGGAGGCATGGTGAGTCAGAGCAGTTGAGCGCCTAAAACTTAGACTGTGTTGGGGAGCGATCGGGGAAGTACGGAGTGTTTTCCCAGCCAGGGTTCTGCCGGGAGAACAAAACCCTAAGGGCTCAGAAGTACTGTTGGAGATAAAACCCGACCTTTCCCTATGGACCTGTACTTTGTTTCCGAATGGCTAAGCCCCCTGCTGGGATAAACAGTGGCATGTATTTCAAGTTTTATGATCTTCTCTTCTGAAAATTCAGTAAATAAAATCTCACCCTGCTCGCACGTGCCCTCACCTGCCCTGTTCCTCTGTCTCGGTGGAGAATGCACATTTTGCACACTGTTCCAAGTAACACGTGATTAAAGATAAAAAGTATTAGAAATTGACTTCAAGAACTCACTATTTTGGTCTCATGGGTTTGTTGCCAGTTGCATCTCTAAGGCCCCTTTAAACTCTAGGGCTCTTTGATTTAGAATATTCATGCGGTATTTATTTTGGGACTCTAGAGGATTGCACAATTAATTTTCTTTACCACTTGGTTTTGCCTTAACATTTGGAGTTACTGTTTCTGAGACTGTATATCTTAAGATTGTGATTTCTTGATTTTTTTTTTTTTTTTTTTCCTACTGAACTGGCTGGTGGAGATTTTGTCAGATTCGCTCCTTTGTGTAATGCCGACGTTTATGGAAAATGAGTGAGAGAACACAAGGCACTGGGCAGCATACATCATGGAGGATTGATTATTGCTGGAGATGGGTTTGGGTGCCTGCATGGGGCCATCACTGGTGATGGGGCGGGGAGAACAGTGCCCATCTCTTGTGGGTTCGTTACGGGATTGGGTCTATTGATGCCCAGCACGTGTAGAGAACATGGTAGTGGCTATTAACTAGGGCTCCTTTCTGAGGCCAGAAAGTAGTAGAAAGTGGTTATGGGGGCACCTGGCTGGCTCAGTCGGTGGAGCACATAGCTCTTGATCTTGGGGTTGTGAGTTCAAGCCCCATGTTGGGGGTAGAGTTTACTCGAAAAAAAATAAAATCTCTTTATTAAAATAAAGAAAGAAAGCGGTTATGTTGTCCTTTTATTTTCTTTCATTATTTACTGCTACAGAGGATTTTGCGGTAGCACGAGGGAAGTCTTCGTGGACGGGAAACCTCATTCTGTTTTTCAGTTGCATTCATATCGTCTGAATTTGTGCATTTCCATCTTTTGTTCTGGTTGCTTTTACAGCTGTGGAGCCCTGTGTGAAAAATAACATCACATCAAATCAAGATGATTTTTTCTGTCTAGAACCTCTGCAAATCAATCAGTCTGACCAGCCAGTTCTTTGTGCACAGAGCACTGTGGCCTGACATTGATTTTTCCCCTCAGTTTTAGATGTTTTTATTATGAAATATTTTACACATGTAGAAAAACATAGAGAATAATTTAATGAACATGTACACCCAAGCCCTCAGTTTTATCAAATATTTTGTATATTTGATGTGTTTTGGGGAGTGTGTGTATGTGTATAATTTTTTTTTTTAAAGAAACACCCCATTTCCACAGGACTGGAAGTTCAGGGGCTGTGGGGTCTGGTTCTCTGCTCTCTGGTGCCTGGGACAGTGGCGGGGGGGGGGGGGGGAGTGGCAGGCTTTGCAGAAACACTGTGTATCCTTCTCCAGCAGCTTGGCCTTCCCGCCTTCCCCTCCCTTCCTCGCCCAGGTAACAGTATCACAGACAGCTCACAGCTCACAGCTGGCTTTGGAGGAGGGGAAAGTATCTTGTTGGGCTCAGCCAGTGATACGATTGTGAGTTAAATGAGGACTGCCTTCTGGGAACTTTTAGGGTCCCTACAAGAGGTAGAGCAGCTGCGTTCAGAAACGGCTCCGGTGGGCGCCTGGGTGGCTCAGTTGTTAAGCCTCTGCCTTCGGCTCAGGTCATGATCCCAGCTGGGATCGAGCCCCACATCGGGCGGATGGGGCTCCCTGCTCAGCGGGAGGCCTACGTCTCCCTCTCCCACTTTACCTGCTTGTGTTCCCTCTATCGCTGTCTCTCTGTCAAATAAATAAAGAACATCTTAAAAAAAAAAAAAAAAGAAGTGGCTCCTGTGGAAAACCAGAATGGCTTCAGGAGCTGTTGGGATGAACTTGAAGACACGGAGATGGGGCAGGTGGGCCAGAGCTCCGCCCTGGGAACTGTGTTCCTAGGGATTAGAGTAGGTCGTTCAGGGCTGCCTGGACTCTATTCTCAGGAGTAGCAAGAGAAGTCAGCGGCCGAGAGCAATACCCCTGAGCCCTCACCTTACAGAATGGATAGCTCTAGGCCCATAATGGAGCAGGACAGCAGAGAAGAGCAGCAGCATCCCAGAAGCAGGCCATCTTGGATGAAACTTTAGCTCCTCTCCTTCTGGCTGTGTGGCCTGGAGTAAGCCCCTTGCCCTCTCTGATGTGAGGTCCATTCTTACTTCGGCTGCCGAGAGGTTAAGAGCAGGATGTTGAGTTTTTAGCTAGACATTGCACAGTTTTGAGGTGCTGTGGCCTTTGGGGATTTGGAGTAAGCAGCTCCACGAGGAGAAGCCTGTAACTTACTGGTCGGTCGCAGATGTGTGGAGGGGCCTCCGTATACGCAGCCCTGCACACAGGGAAGCCACCAGCGCTGCCCTTCCTCCAGTTCCTTGTGAAAGAGACCATTCTGTTCTGGGTCGTCAGGGCAGAACCCGGGACTGTCCCCAGTTGCTTTACCGTGACCCCGTCCTCTTCTAGTCACCAGAGAAAGGGCATTTGGTCTCTGCTTTCTCGCGGTTCTCCAGACTCAAGCCTGTATCCCTTCCTGCCGGGATTCCAAGTCACCGTCTGCTTTCTGCCCTGACCTCATTCCACTCTCCCGACTGCGGTCAGTCCTCTTCCTGGGCTGCAGAGGCAGACATGGTAATGTCTTGCTGACTTGTGCCTGTGGTTCCCCGTGCCCCAAGGAGAAAGTCTTAAGTGCCTCAATTGAATGTGTTGTGGTCTGTCCCTTGCTGTCCCTCTCACTTCCCCGGTAGTGGTTCCTTATGTCTGAGCTTTGTGCCCACTCGAATGCCTTCTGCTGCACTGGTCTGCCTTAGTTTCCTCTCTCAGGGTCTCCTGGATGAGCCGTGTCCCCCCTGCCCCAGCCGCCTTGGGCTGGGTGTTGCCCTTCACCTGCCATGGTTATTCCCCCAAGCACAGTGGCTACTTGGAGGGGGCAGTTGGGATGTGCATGTGCACACAGGACGTGTGGTCACAGCCCAGCCCTGGAGAGCAGCGGCAGAAACACCTCGTGTGTATGTCCCCTCAGGTGCCTCCATGGACATGGGGTCACCCAGCAGGTGTGAGGCCCCGCTGGCCCTGGTGCTGGCTGGGGACCTGGGGCTATCTCCTCCTGTAGGGGCAGAAAGGGAAGTGAGCAGCGAAGCAGTGCTCCTAGGGGTCGCCAGTGGTGGAAGAGACCAGACTTGGAGCTGAAGTCCCCTGCGCGTTCTCTCCCATGCATGTCAGCATCAGAAAGGAGAATGGGCAGAAGGTGTGATGTTGGAAAAGTTCTCCGTGAACTTTGCGGGAATACTATCCACTTCCCTGTCCTCCCTCCAGCGCTGGTGAAGTGCTCAGATGTTGTGTCTCCCCAGGCCCCGGGTTTCCTTGGCCGCAGGGGCCTGGCCCAGGAGTGGTATTCGGGGTTGTGCTCTGCGCGGAGCCTGAGGGTTCGCCACATCTTACAGACATCAAGCGCTTTCTCTGCCCCACAAACTAATAAGGTGACAACAGTAAAATCTTAGTCCTTTAATAAGTTACATTCTTTACATTCTGTTAAATCCCCCCCCCCCCACCTTTTAAAAAGATTTTATTTATTTGAGAGTGAGTGAGCATGAACAGTGGGGAGGGGTAAAGGGAGAAGCTGACTCCCTGCTGAGCAGGGAGCCCGACGCAGGGCTGAATCCCAGGACCCTGGAGTCATGACCTGAGCCGAAGGCAGAGGCTTAACCTCCTGAGCCACCCAGGCCCCCCTCTGTTGAACCCTTTGGAAAATGAAATGGTTTCTTCCATTCTAGAATTCTGGAGTCTCTGCGAGATAAGAAAACAGCTCAGCAGCACTCAGCAATCATGATTTTAATTTCCAAGAATTTCTAAAATTTTGAAAATTGCTGCCTCTGCCGTGGCCTGATGCAGGGAAGCTGGGCCTGCCTGTTTTATCAGTCCTCATCTCGACCCTGCCAGTGTTTGGTCCTCTGCCCCAAGGAGACCCGTCTCCTCTTGGATTCTGTTGTTTGAGAGAGTGCCAATCTCCATATTCTACTGTCTGCCCCTCACTGATGATTTCCCCCACGTCCGCTCCCATCAGTGGTTTTCACTGTATTTTTGTTCCCTGCTGGCATTTGTGTGGATGCCTGGCTGTTTTTCTGTATGTGGGTATTCCTGCTTGTTGGTCCTACTGTCTGCCCAGATTCAATGACTTGAAGACAAATTGACCTTAGAGTGTTTGCAGTGGGAAAGGAGCAGAAGACCATTTGCTTTGTTGTTTCATTGTAGGAGTGGGTAAACTGAGGCTTGGAGTGGTGATGTGGCTTATGTAATGTGACACAGTCCTCCTTCGATGAAGTCAGATCAGAAACCAAGGTTCCTGACCCTCTGTGCCCCGCAGAGGTCCTCGTGTGGACTCTTCATGGTGTCCTGTTTCATTATTGTTATCTTGGCAAGGAGACTCAGAGCTGTTCGACCCTCACGTGTCCCTCTTTCCCCTCAAAGCAGACGTCAAATAGCCATTCACCAAGGCTTACCAATTTTTTCTCTGCTTTAAAAATTTTATTCAGTGATTTAATAAGTTTTCCAGCAGTAAAATTCACTTGTGGAACATTTAGTTCTTGGAGTTTTAATGCATGCACTGATCTATGTATCCTCCACGGCAAAGAGCCTGTGGAACAATCCGCCACTTCTCGGGTTCCCTGGTGCCTCCTTGTAGTCAGCCCCCACCCCAACTCCTGACAACACGGATCTGTTCTCTGTCGCTGTAGCTGTGCCTTTTCCAGAATGTCACGGAAGTGGGATCGTGCAGATTACCCCCTTCTGAGACTCCCCTCTTTCTCTGCATGAGTGCCTTTGAGATGCATCCAAATCAGTAGTTTGTGCCTTTTTATGAATAAGGAACGTTCCAGTGTATGGGAACTGTATACCACAGTTTTTTGGTTTTTTTTTTTACCCTCCCCTCATTGCATTCCCACTTAAAAACATGTGAGAGTCCTGGGTGACGTGCATCTTTGTCAGCATTTGATGTTGGCGGTTTTAAAAATTTCGCCATTCTGGTAGGTAGGTGTGTGGTGGTATCTCTGTAATTTTTTAAAAAATTTTATTTATTTTGTCAGAGAGCGAGCACAAGCAGGGGGAGCAGCAGAGGGAGAGGGAGAAGCAGACTCCCTAGTGAGCAGGGAGCCCGATGTGGGACTCGATTCCAGAACCCTGGATCATGACCTGAGCTGAAGGTAGATGTTTAACCAACTGAACCACCCACATGTGATCTTAATTTGCAGTTCCCTGATGATCAGTGACGCTGAGTATCTTTTCATGGCTTATTTGCTTTTCTTTGCCTGTTATGTGTATCTCTGTGTCTTGTTATACTATTGGTTATACCCATTGTCATCATCACACTTGTATTCCAGGCTGGTATTGTGCCTAGTTTTTTTTATATCAACATGGTTGTCCACATACTCCAGTAGATACTAGGGGTGAGGCACTGAGCAAGGAACTTTATGTACAGAATCTCAATTTATCCTCACAAAATCCTGGTGACTTAAGTAGTGTTTTCTGTTACTGTGGAGAAGATACATAGAGCCCTGTTCAGTGGATATTTGTTGCCTCCCATGTGCTTTAAGCCAGGTGTTAGACCTGTGTCCTCGTTCTGTGACTCTGGGCAAGTCATTTAATTTCTGAGTCTGTGTTTGTATCTTCTAAACAGGGATCTGTCTCATGATATTTTCTCTCAGGGTTAGTGAGTGAGGGTTTTAAAGCAGAGTGGAGGAAGCCTGCTCAGCAGGTCTGGCTCTTGGCATTTACTGAGAAAGCGTTAGCATTAGTTTCTGTTCTGACACCTCCTACCAGATGAGGCTGTTCCTGCCCTGTCCTGGCCACCTCCCTTTGGAAAACTGCCCCTTGGTGGGTCCCCTGCTCCACTCCAGATCAAATATGAGAGCCGACACAAGATTCAGTCTTTTCCTTTTATGAAATGCGTTTCTGTTTCCTCTGTGTGGCTTACTAATAGACTGCCTCAGTTGGCCCAGAAAGATGGAATTGCACTGTACCGGTTTTGCATGACAGACCTCCAGTACTCAACTTGCCCCTGCTCATCATCCCCCACCCCCTTATAGATGCAGAAGGGACCAGTGACCCTGGAGCTTGCTGGTGGCAAATCTGGATGCTCTTTTCCAAAATCCACATTTCATACTATTTTTTTTTTTTACTTTGCAATCTTCATATTTATCCAATGGCATAATTAATTAACCAGTTCATTTTTTAACTTTTTAAAAAAATACTTTATTTATTCGAGAAAGTGCAAGTGAGCACAAGCAGGGGGAACAGCAGAGGGAGAGGAAGAACCAGAGTCCCCACTGACCAGGGAGCCCAACATGGGGCTCGATCCCAGGACCGAGATCATGACCCAAGACAAAGGCAGATGCTTAACCCACTAAGCCACTCTAATTTTTTAACTTCTTAATGGAATTATAAACGTACAGATTTGGTCAACACCACATTATACTTTAAATACCTAAGCTTAGGTATTGGCAGAGGGTTGCTGGGCGCAATAGCGGACATGCTGTTGCTGGAATTTCTTTCATCTGTCACTTGCTAGTCCTGTAATCAGGTTTTTTCTTTATTGGCCAGATCATTTGGGATGATTTCCAGGAAACCGGAAATACTTCAAAGAGATGTTTCTATTTGAAAGGAGTGCCTGAGGTTTTCTGAAGTCAGTAATAGAAAAGCTGAGTGAGCCAAGTGTTTACTTAGAGTCCGTTTCTGCTCCAGTGTTTCGGTGAAGAATGTCTAACCTTTACGAATATCATTAAGGGTGATCTGGTTGCCAAGGTTATTCTGTTTAGGGTAGGACAGGAAGAGGAGACTGTAATATTAGCAAAAACAAAAGGGTATGGCAGTGACCTTGTACAGATTGTCAGGTCATCTGTTGTGGGTACGTGAGGCTTGGGAGCAAGGGTTGGGCTGCAGTGAGCTCCCTGTGCTCTCCTGTCCCCCCACTGGAGTACTTCGCACATCGCACATCGTCCTCCCCTGGGCAGGTGTGAATGTGATACCCACCCTGTGCGGGGTGCATTCCCCTCTTGTTCTCTGTAATCCCCTCATCAGCAGAGCCGGCCTCTGAAATACAGGAGCCCAGAGGAGTGTGGAAGACTCTGGATTCTGGAGTAGATGGCCTGGAGCCGGGTCCTCCGTCTGCAGGTCACCAGTGTCACGACTGCGCACAACTTAATTGCTTTCTGCACCTCGAGGTTCCTGTCTGCAAAATGGGTGTAATGATAGTGCCTACCTCACAGGGGTCAACGGTTGTAAAGAAGGAACTGTCAAGGGGTACCTGGGTGACTCAGTGGGTTGAGCCTCTGCCTTCGGCTCAGGTCATGATCTCCGGGTCCTGGGATCAAGCCCCACATCGGACTCTCTGCAGGATGGGGAGCCTGCTTCCTCCTCTCTCTGCCTGCCTCTCTCTGTCAAATAAATAAATAAAGTCTTAAAAAAAAATAAAACTATCAAGAGGTGGGGTTGAAATAACCCAATTCTGGTTCGTCTGGTTCCAGTGTTTTCAGTGGCGGGAGGTGAACCTCTGTGAGACTCACGGTAAGGGTTCCACTCTCCTTCCTGCCCACGTGGGAAGAATTTCTCATTTTTTGTATTGAATGCCAGTAGGAAAGCTTGATAGCATGTTTTTACTAGAAATACAAATAATTATCATCAAAATGACTGTTGCCACCTAAGAAATGGAATTAGCAAAACTAAGAGGGGCTTTTTTTTTTT
>PISX010014969.1:0-51020 GCA_004024625.1 Mellivora capensis | reverse complement strand
GCCGTCACTGTAATTGTGCTGACTGCACTGTATGGACCAGTGGCCTCCCAGATGATTTCTGATTTTTGGAATCAGGACAAAAGAAAGCTATGAAAGCATATGCACTTGTTCCCATGCTCACCTTTTCCAAATAAGGTGCCTTTTTTTCTTTTTTTAAAGATTTTATTTATTTGCGAGAGAGAGAACACAAGCACAAGCCGGCAGAGGGAGAGGGAGAAGCAGACGCCCCACTGAGCAAGAAGCCCAACGTGGGGCTTGATCCCAGGACCCCGGGATCATGACCTGAGCCGAAGGCAGACGCTTCACCGACTGAGCCGCCCAGGGGCCCCTTATTACCTATGATCCTGCTGAAAAGCAGGTCCTCTCCAGAGAAAACCATGTGCATATTCATATGAAATGTAAACAATATTAAGGAGGTTAAAAATTGCCTTGATGCTTACCCAGGGATTTCTGAGTCAAGTCCCCTATGAGAGAGCTTCCTGAGGAAAGTTAAGAACCGAGCTCTCACGGAGAGGCTTACGAGCAGGTCAGGAAGAAAGAAGTGGTGGGAGAACGCGAGGTAAATACACTGACCGCAACAGTGAGAGGAGATTCACCTCGTCCTCTGAAGCCCCAGTGGGGCCCCACAGGGCACAGGAGCATCCGTCTGACAAAATACTTAGCGGGCACTGTGACCGCTAAACAACGATGGGGCTGAGACGTGGGGCGGCCACCAACCTCGGAAGGGGCTCCCAGCTGTTGCTCTCGTGCGGCTTGTAAGGACCACGAGTGACAATCGCATATCCTGACAAATCGTCAGGAGCTGAGACAGGTTACTGGAATGAAGGAAATGTCTCTTACGAGAGCCTATAACTAAAGAATCTAACTACGACAGAGGGCTCACAGAGCCTTACAGAGTGAGACTGAGGTGACAGCCAACCAGGACATGGTCATCTCTGCAGAAACAGGGGTGGGGTGAAGTCAACACAAATCTTCCAGACTAAGGGCAATGGAAGACTCTTCGCGGAGACAGCGCCGAGTCGCGGAAGCCACACTCCAAAGTTAGGGAGATGCTGGTTCTCTTCGCCTGCTCCTCACCCCCGGATAACAGCACTAGCGCCTTCACTGGGGGGCGGCTGGAACCATGAAACTGGACACTGTCCATACAGCGGCGGGTACAATGCGCAGGCAGAGAGGAAGTGCTCACTAAATGTGAGTGACGCTGAAAACCACAGAGCAGGGAGGAGAACCTGTGCTCTGCTAATACTGTCTGGGCACACTCAACGCCACAGTCAGTGTGAAAGTTCCTACAGCCACCAGTTATGAATTTCTAAAGCAAAATGCAGGCAGCTTCAAAATTTTTCTAACTGCCTGCTCTTTGTTTTCACTAATGTAGTAAATGGGATACACTGAACTGTATTTAGATATAACACAAATCTCTACCCAAGGGCTAGAATATACTTCACCATTGAGATTTTTTTTTTTTTAAGCAAAACAACAACTTCCTGATGAATTCTGGAGAATACTTGAGTGAAACAAAGTTCTTACAATATAATTATCAAGTTTTCTGAATGGAATGCTCTTGAAAATTGACTGATGAATTCGGTTTAACATCTGTTATTTAAATAAAAGACAAACAGCTATTTAAAAACTGTTCTTTGGGACGCCTGGGTGGCTCAGTTGGTTAAGCAGCTGCCTTCGGCTCAGGTCATGATCCCAGTGTCCTGGGATCGAGTCCCACATCGGGCTCCTTGCTCGGCAGGGAGCCTGCTTCTCCCTCTGCCTCTGCCTGCCACTCTGTCCGCCTGTGCTCACTCTCTCTCTCTCTCTCTCTCTGACAAATAAATAAATAAAATCTTTAAAAAATAAAAAATAAATAAATAAATAAAAACTGTTCTTTAGGAGCGCCTGGGTGGCTCAGTGGGTTAAGGCCTCTGCTTTCGGCTCAGGTCATGATCCCAGGGTCCTGGGATCAAGCCCCACATCAGGCTCTCTGCTCCTCGGAGAGCCTGCTTCCTCCTCTCTCTCCCTGCCTCCCTCTCTTGCCTACTTGTAATCTCTGTCTGTCAAATAAATAAAATCTTAAAAAAAAAAACAAACCAAAAAAAAAAACAAAAAAAACTGTTCTTTAGGGACGCCTGGGTGGCTCAGTTGGTTAAGTGGCTGCCTTCGGCTCAGGTCATGATCCCAGTGTCCTGGGATCAAGTCCCACATCGGGCTCCTTGCTCGGCAGGAAGCCTGCTTCTCCCTCTGTCTCTGCCTGCCACTCTGTCTGCCTGTGCTCGCTCACTCTCTCCCTCTCTGACAAATAAATTTTTTAAAAAAATTTTAAAAAATAAATAAATAAATAAAAACTGTTCTTTAAAAAATTTGACCATCTTGGAAAAGTTTCAAATTTAGTCTTATTTAACAAGCTGAGATATAATCCAAAAAGAAAATCCTCATATTTTCACTTTGCCTCTAGGCAAAGCATTACATGCATCCCCAGTAATGGGGAATCTTGCCTTTACACAGAAGTCTGTTGATGTTCACGGAAAAAGGGAAACACACCCTTTTCAGATTCATGCTCTCTCAGATACACCACCTGTTGAGTACTGAGTACATTTTCCCTAAGCTTTAGTATCTGTAATCCACCTCCTGGCCTGAGATTTCAGAACAGATAAGAACTGAGAAAACAAGACACTTAGCACTGCAAAAATGCAACATTACCTGGAAAACTGGTCTTCATTACATCGATTCCAACTTGTAGCTCAGGTTCAGCAGCGAGCACCGCATAGTCCCCTTGGTGAGAGACATTAAAATTGAAGTTGGGGTAGGGATTCAAGGAGTCTTTTGCAAGAACTGGTTTTCCCTTTGCAGTTCTTTGCAAACGAATATTATTCCAAGGGATATTCAATTTCTCTGCAACTAATTTCCTTATCATCAGACGACCAGCCTGTTAAGGAAGTAAAACATGTGGTATGTATTGAGGTCTACTAAAGAGTCAGGTACTCTGCCTGTAACATACAAAGTCTATTTTTGTGGTTTCTAAAATAAATTCATTTTTAAGTGTTTAAAAGTATATTAAGTATTAAACTTGATGTACGAAGATTTAAGCAATGCTTAAGAAAGTAGAAGAAAAAGTTAAAGTCCCTCTTTAGCAATTCCCTCCCCTCAACAAATAAACAATGTTAACAATTCTGCATCTTTCTGGTCTTCTAAGTATCTAAATACCTTTTCATTTAGATAGGCTTCTTCTTCTTCTTCTTCTTTTTTTTTTTTTTTTAATGTAAATACATATTTGAGATCCTACTATAAGGAGTACTGCACCAGGCCTAAGCTTTATAACTTGCAAGTGTTGGGGATTATTTCATGTCTGCACCTATGAGTCCGGTCTGTCCCTTTTAACTGTAGTCTAATATTTCACAATATCAACATACTCCTCTTGATGGGCAACTCCGCTGTTACTGGACTTTTAGGCTGGCTCTAGTTTAGCTATTATGAAAAATTTCCCAGTGAACAGACCTATGGTACCTACATCTCTGTGCATATGTCGCATATGTCCGAGTACTTCTAGATCCCATATACCCATCACTCAGTTCAATAATTAGCAATGCATGACTTGTTTCACATACACCCCTTCCACTGTCCCACTTCCATTAATTATGAAAAAACAAACTACTAAAATCATACAAAAATGCCCAAGAGTAGGAAATGACAAAATCTGTAATAATTTATAAAATACCTTTCCAGGATTCTCCCCTCCCATTCTGACATTCTAACACAGACATTCAAAATCTGCATGACTTTATGAATTACACAGTTTCTTGCAAACTATAAAGAAGTTAAAAAGAAATTCACCACTCTGCCTTCAAAACACTATTAGTCCACAGCCCAAACGAAAAGGTGTTTCTATCCGGGACACTTTCGAGAAATGGCGGTTTTGGAAGCGATGATCACCAGAGGCGACTTCAAACTGCACCCTGCGGCCGAGGTAATTCTGAAATCCAACTTCCCCTTTGTTGCTTGGAAAGGCCTAACCACAACCAATACTTCATTCACAACGGCGTTCCCCGAGCGACGCAGTCGGGGAGGGAAGCCCGAGGGGCGTCCCCCCGCCGGGCCGGCTTCTCCCGGACGAGAAGGCCCGCCCGGGCCTCCTCCCGCGACCCCGAGCCCCCCGTCGCGGTGTGCCGGGGCCTGTCCGCGCCGGGCGCCGTCGGGCAGGCGGCGCGGGGCCGCGCGGCGGGGAGCGCGACCGGGTGGGCCCCGGCGTGGCCCGCAGACACGCTGCCCGCGGGACGCGCCGCACCGCCGCCAGCCCGCCCCGACACACAAAGGGCCCTCCGCACCCCAGACCCGAGTAGTACCATGGCCGCCTTAGCGTCCCGGGCAAAGACGAACTGGCCGATGCGCTCCTTCTCCTCGGGCTGGATCGACCGCACGGCCAGCAGCCACTCCGCGCGGCTCGGCAGCCAGGTGCCGCACGAAAAGGCCCAGCGCACGCCCTCCATGGCCGGCACCAAGCGGGACCGCGGCGCGGGCGAAACCATGCACTGAGAAAGGACCTCGCCGCCACCCTGGCTCTGATGGCGCGGACGCTGGCGTGGCCCCGCCCCCTTCCCGGCGTCGCGGCGGAGGGGGCGGAGCAGACGGCGACGCGCACGACGCCCCGCCCGCCGGGAGCGCGGGTTTCCCCTGCCCAGCCGCCGTCTCCAGGAGAGATGGGCTAGGGGCGGAGACGGAGGCCCGCCTCTGCGCTCGGCGCTCTGCGGCAGCTCGTGACGTCACGCGGGGCGGGGCCTCGCGGCGAGCAGAGGGAGGAACCAAGGCCGAGAGCCCCGTAATTACGCCAGTCACACTCGGAGAAGCGCTAACGGGACAGCGGTTCAGGCCAATCGCAGTCAGGCCTGCGGAGGCAGCGAGACTAGGGTGGAGACTTCGGAGACTGCAGTTGCAGGTGGGTGAGCTCTGGGGTCTGAGGGAGGAGTGGGATGGCAGCGCCCGGTGCTGGGGGGCCCGCGGAGGAGGGGACCCCCGGGGCTCTGGCCGCCCCGCGGGTCGTCCGTGTGCCGGGTGGGGGAGGGCTTTGGGCGACGGGGAGCGCGCCGCTCCGGGCCCCCGGAGCTGTGCCCCGCGGCGGCCCCGGGACCCCTCGCTGCGGCCGTGCGGCGGCCCGGGCACCGGGGGCCCTAGGAGCGGCGGAGCGCACTTAGCTCAGCAGCCTTCCTCGGGGGTGCCGTGCCTTGGCTCGGTTGTTTTCCCAGGCCTGACCGAGGGCCGTCTGGATGCCTCTGGGGGACCCTCGTGACCACAGCCCCTGCGGTACTGGCCTCTGCGGAGCCCGGTCGATGCCCAACTTCGCGGCAGATGAAATACCATTCGCCGAGATGTAGACGGTCCCCTCCGCCCTTTGGCGGCCAGGGGACGTCAGCCCAGGGCCAGCAGCAGTAATTCACACAGTGATCTAAGGATTATTTCCACTCTTTAAGATGGCTCCTATTCTGTTTTTATCTATGCTTGTTTCTGTTAAGTTTTCCTCATATCACAAGCCCCTTCCAATCCTTTGCAGGTAGGTGGGGTTTCGAACGCCCCCCACCCCCCAAATCCTCAAAGGGATGCAACGTAGTGTCTTGATAGATCAACTTGGGTAATACTCACTAAGAGCCTGTGTCGGGCGCTATGTAAGATCTGCTTGCCGCCTGCAGAGAGCTTACAATCTGGCAAGGCAGAGGGAACATGTGCCAAAACCCCGCAGTAAGTGAAAATGTGTAGGTACGTGAAGTATACGGTGCCTACTAATTCTCCTGTCCCCGATGATCACAGCTCCGTTCTCCATTTTTAACTTTATGTATCTGAGCATATGGTAACTTCTCCGCTCTTGGCTTTTTGAACTGATTTTTTTAAATTTCACTGTTTCCAAAACACTTCCATGTTCTGTGCAGCAGTAATTATTGTTACTGATGGAGAATCTGAGATGAGAAAGAGAATCTGTGGGATGATTTCAACACAGGTTTAGGAATTCATAGTCCATCCTTTTAGCATTGAACTGAGCTCTGTATTCATCTGTAGAGCCTCGTGGACAGACAGTGCAGTGGTTATTCGTACTTGCTTTCTCTGCCTAGAATATTCTGTCCTCCCGTCATCACATTTCTTGTTCCTCTGTGTCATTCTGGTCTCGGCTCAAATGTCATACCTAGGAGAATGTCTCCGTACAACAAATCTAAAAAGCTCACTCTCCCCACTCCCTTCTATCCCTGGTACTACAGTGGACAATCTCTTTAGGTTTGTTTAATGGAATCCCCTTCCCTGTCTACTTTGTAAATTCTTACTTGTCCTTCAAGGCTTAGGGCAAACCAGACCTTTTCTTAAGGACAACTCCGGAGTTGTTTTTTTTTTTTTTAATTCTCTGTTTAATTCATTTGGCAACTATTCTTATACAGCCTTATGACATCTATTATCCCGAATTATTTTTATCTGTGTCACCTTGCAAGTCAGAATGTAAACTACTTGAGGGAATGTAACGCACACCTTACGTTTTACAAATAGTATTCACATGGTTTAATGAACTTTTACAATAGATTTTACTGCTTTTATAAGCTAACATTGGTATTTATATTGTCTACCTTTACTTGCCTCGTTTTTTTCTTAAGGAAATATAAAGTGTGCCTAACTATATTCAGGAATCCTAAACATTTTATTATGATATTTTTTTTACTGCTTTGGTGAGGGGAAAAAGAGGACTGAAGTGTTAGGGGTTCAGCAAGCTTGTAATAGTCAACTTCCCAGATCCTGAGCTGTCGCTTCTTAGTGGGATTCTGAGAAACCTGTATTCTTTTTCCAGTTCCACCACCAGTTATCTGTGTGACTTTGGGAAAATCACATAACCTCTCCCGGGTTTCAAGTTCATTGGAAAAGCATCAAATGAAATCCTCTAAGTTTCATCGATTTTGGGGAGCAGGGGAGATAATGTTCATTAGCTTCTTATTGGGTCACAACTTTATTCCATTGCAAAGCTTAACTTTTCAAGACTTTAATAAATTTTTTTTTTAATTCTACCAGTTACCCAAGAAAGAAATCTTGCTACCTTTCCCCCCTCAGTTTGCACATCCAATCTATTCTCCATTCTATTGGTTCTGCTTCTAAACTAGAGCTACCATCTAAATTTCTCTTTCTCCACTGTTAGCACTCTGGTCTAAACCACCATCGTGTCTCACCTGCAAGACTGATTCATTATCTAGCCTGCAGGAGAAGGGGCAACACTGTTTTCCTAAGTCCTCCCTGCCATCAGCACTTCTGAAGCAGCCGGTCTTCAGAGCTAGGTCTCCAAGTCCGCACCCTTGATCGCGGCATCATATGTGCTTCTGACCAGACGGTGTAGGAGAGGCCAGCAAGATAGGAATCCTGAAGAGTGTTGTGCTCCAGAAACTAGAGATGCGTGTTTCAAGAAGGGGGGACTAGTTAGCAATGTGAGTTAACTAGAACGTGGAGAGAGAAGATGAGAGCACGGTATGCTGACACTGACTCAGCAGGATGGAGGGTGAGAGGACTGGACGGTAGTGGGTGCAGATGGCCACTGGATGGAAAGCTGCTACAGACTTTCTGGGTCAGGGAGTGGAAAACCGGGATGGTTGGGAGAGGGTAATGAAAGTTCAAAGGACAGATTTTTGTTTGATATTTAAAGATGGGAGATACTACAATGTGTCTGCTGATAGAATCTGTCCACTGCAGGGGGAGAATGTGTTGATGCAGGAGAGGCGGTAGTTGTGTGGGTGTGCGTGCGCGCGTGTGTGCATGGTACTCTAGAGTGTACTCCAGAGCGGGGGACCCTGTCTCCACTGGTTTTGGCCATACACCCAGTAGTTAGAACGGTGCTTGCCAAAGTAACAGCTACTCTGTAAACGTTCTAATATCTGTTGAATAAATGATTGACTTGGACTCTATTTCTCTTACCTCCTTTTTTTAACATTAATTCTTCACACATCAGCCAGAAAGATATTTAAAAAAAATAAATCAGACCATGTCACTGCCAAGTGCAAAGTCTTCTGTGGTCCCAACGGCATGTAGAATGGAATTCCAGCCCCCTGTGGCCTATCGGGTCCTGCATGAGGTGATGCCCACCTTCTGGAGCCCTACCTCCCCCACATTCTTCTTTCCTTAACTGAATTCCAGTGATGCTGGCCTTTCATGTCCTCAAACAGAAGGACTCCTTCCCACGTTAGGGCTTTATATGGGATTTCTCCCCCCCAACTTCTTGTCTTGACATCATTCAGGTGTCCACTTAAATGTCACCTTCTCAGGAAGACACTGAGACTGTAGTGAACCAGAGCAAAATCTGGAGCCACGTGGTCCTGGGTCAGCTCCCTGCTGACCTGCCATATAACCTTGAGCAAATTGCATAAGATCTTAAAGCCCCAGCTCCCCTTCCTGTGAAGTGCAGACAGTAGTAGTATCTGATTTACACACTCCTTTTGAAGACTCAAGAGTATATGAAGCAGCAGTACAGAGTGAGCCCTATATGTTACCAGGGTCACTCTCTGAAGTTGAATATCCCCCACTGTTCCTTTCTCTTTGTTTCCCAGCTGTTTCTTCAATGTGTTTGCAACAATGTCTAATTTGTCAGTCTTCCTGACCAGATAGGAACCACCAGGAAAGCAAGGATCACTTCTGCCTCTATCCTCCATGCCTTCCTGACTAATTCCCTACCTGGCACACAGTTAGCAGTCTGTGACAAATATTAATTAGAATAGGCCAGAAATCATGCTTGGTTTTGAAGCTCCAGTGACCAAACTCGCATCACTGGAGAGCCTGACGGAATCAAAGCCCAGACCAGTCTTGCTGCAGCCTCGGTGGAATCAAGCACCTGCATTTTCTGACGTTACTTTCTATCAATCTTGTCAGACTTGATTGTTGTACTTTTATTGATTCAATTATTTAAATAAAATTTTAATGGAAGATGTTAAAAGGAAGGAGGAGACAATAATATTAAAAATGGATTCAGTGTTTTAGCTAAAATGCACCCTTACACACTGCTGTCTCATGTGTTTCGAAGAAAGAAAACACTGCCATTATTAGCTATGATACAACTCCTTACCGCCTGGTATTTTTCAGACTCAAGGAAAGCCCTTTTAAAATTTTCGTATATCACCCCAGTACACATGCAAAATTAGCTGAGATGCTCTTAAAACATTTTCACATTCAGAGTCCAGTGCTTCGAATTCACTTGCAACTCAGAATCTCGAAGTCCTTGTTTTTCTACATAATATTCTGTTATCAAGAGCATTAGTGATGCATCATTTCTTTTTTTTTTAAGATTTTATTTATTTGTTTATTTGACAGAGAGATCATAAGTAGGCAGAGAGGCAGGCAGAGAGAGAGGGGGAAGCAGGCTCCCTGCTGAGCAGAGAGCCCGATGCGGGACTCGATCCCAGGACCCTGAGATCATGACCCGAGCCAAAGGCAGAGGCTTAACCCACTAAGCCACCCAGGCGCCCCTGATGCATCATTTCTTAAATGACTATCTGTTATTATCTCCAGGGCTGTCTTTTAAGACATGGATATCCATTCTTCACATTCTGATGCACAGTTTGATGCACATAGGGACAAATAGGTCATGTTGCTACCTGGCCA
Organism: Mellivora capensis; assembly: GCA_004024625.1. Taxonomy (NCBI): domain Eukaryota; kingdom Metazoa; phylum Chordata; class Mammalia; order Carnivora; family Mustelidae; genus Mellivora; species Mellivora capensis. The sequence continues at coordinate 41,432 of PISX010014969.1, read as the reverse complement.
GAAGCAATAAGATAACCGTCAATTTCAGATGTGTTTAGGGTGAAAAAAATATGTCTTAAAATTAGTGAAATATTAGGGGTGCCTCTGGCTTCAGCTTGGATCATGATCTCAGGGTCCTGGGATCAAGCCCCACATGGGGCTCTCTGCTCATCGGGGAGCCTGCTTCCCGCCCCACCCCCCACCTGCCTCTCTGCCTGCTTGTGATCTCTGTCAAATAAATTAAAAAAATCTTTAAAAAAAATAGTGGGGACGCCTGGGTGGCTCAGTTGGTTAAGCGGCTGCCTTCGGCTCAGGTCATGATCCCAGCGTCCTGGGATCGAGTCCTACACCGGGCTCCTTGCTCGGCAGGGAGCCTGCTTCTCCCTCTGCCTCTGCCTGCCACTCTGTCTGCCTGTGCTCGCTTGCTCTCTCCCTCTCTCTCTAACAAATAAATAAATGAAAAAAGAAAATTTAAAAAAAAATAGTGAAATATTATATTGCATTTGCAGAATATTTGAAGAAGAAAATTGCCTTACATATCTCTTAATAGATTTAAGAATTGTTTTAACAATGTTATTAAGTACATGTTATTACTGAGTTGAACCATTAATATTGATACACCACCTGACAATTTAATATTTATGACATAGCTTAAGCATCACAACAGTATGATGTATTGGTGTGTCTGCCTTGAACACAAGGAATCTAAAGCCTCAGAGAGCCCCCATAGGGGTCGCAGTACGGTGATGGGCTACTTAGGACCCTATTCCTTCAGCCTCGAGTCCTGAATTCTTGGTTATGTGCAAAATACACTGCTACTATGAGTGCACATTTACTCCAACCAAATTTAAGAAATGAAGATTTCAGCTTCTTTGCTCTTTCATTCTGTATAGAATATACACGGCAGGCTTTATCTTTTAACAGTGTCATAAAAGTGAGTATCTATATATGACTCTAATATATTTGAGAATACTTATTTGAGGATACTTAAAATTTTCTTTTTTTTTTTTTAAAGATTTTATTTACTTATTTGAAAGAGAGAGAGAGCACGAGAGTGCACACACAAGCCAGGTAAGAGGCAGAGGGAGAAGCAGGCTCCCCACTGAGCAGGGAGCCTGACTCCGGCTCCATCCCAGGACCCTGGGATCATGACCTGAACCAAAGGCAGATGCTCAACCGCCTGAGACACCCAGGTGCTCCGAAACTTAAAAATTTCTAGTAAAGTTTGCTTTTTGTTACTATTTATAGAAATGAGAATTCTTTATATCTCCATCATTGGTTCAATGAACACTGAGCCTCAGAATTGACTTTATCCAACACAAGATCCAAATTCAATACATATTTTTAATGATAATAAAGTTAATTAAAATGTGTTTGTGGTTGAAGTTTCTTAAATTTATTTCCTCAAAACTTACATCACTATGTAGAAATACAGTTTTTATCCTTTTGAAAGTCTCAGGTTTGAGTACCTTTTAGCTTTTTGGTTTTACATTCAACTTCTCTTTTGAAAACCGAGGAATAGGCCACCTGGATGGCTCAATTGGTTAAGCATCGGACCCTTGATTCTGGCTCAGGTCACGATCTCTGGGTCATGGGGTTGGGCTCCACACCAGGTATGGACTCTGCTTGGGATTCTCTGTGTACCGCTGGCCTTCCTGCTTGTACTTACTCTCTCTCAAATAAATAAATAAATCTTAGGGAAAAAAAAAAAACAACTACTTACACTAAAAAAGAAAACAATGTTTTCTTTGCATTTTTTAAGTGTTTTGAACAAGAACAAAACTGAGATATCAGTTCTCAAACTGAATTTCTATTTCATGGACTTTAGTTTTTATTTTGAAATAATCACATATATATAGGAAGTTACAAAAGTAGTATGAAGCAGTCCCAGGTGCCCTTCACCCAGTTTCCCCAAGGCAACATCTTCCACAGTTATTGCCTAAAATCAAAATCAGGAACTTGACATTGATGCACTGTTTGGGGACAGTCCTATGTCATTTTATCACATGTATAAATGCCTGTAGCTAATCAAGTCACAGATTATTACAATTCACTGCAGGGGTCTCCCTGTGCATTCCTGCCCCTCCACTCCCACCACATTCCTCAGCCCCTGGAAACCACTAATATGTTGTCCATCTGTATCATTTTGTCATTTCAAGAATGTTCTAGAAATGGAAACATACAGTATGTTACCTTTTGAGATTGCCCTTTTTCACTCATCATAATGCTCTTGAAATTCACCTAAGTTGTGATGTACATCAGTGGCTTGTTCCTTTTTAATGGTGGGCAGTATTCCATGGTATGGAGGTATGACAGTATACTCGTCCATATGTTGAGCAACATTTTGGATGTTTATGGTTTTTGACCATACAACCATAATGCTATGAGAAACCATATACAGATTTATATTTCTCTCGGATAAATGTGCTCAGATCAGTGATTATTGGCTAATATAATGTGTATTTAGTTCCCCATTTTTATTGAGATGTAATTGACATATAACATTGTTTTAGTTTTAGGTGTACAACAGAATGACTTGATATTTGTAAATATTATGGAATGAATACCACAATAAGTTTAGTTAACATCCATCACCTTGCAGAATTTTTTCTTCTGCAGATGGCTTTTAAGATTTACTCTCAGAGCAACGTCCAAATATAGAACTCAGCATTAACTGCAGTCCTCATGCTGTACATTACATCTCCAGAACTTAGTTCTCTTATAACTGGAAATTCGTACAGTTTCACCCCCTTCCCTCAGTTCCCCCATCCCCCACCCTCTCTGGCAAACTACAATGTGTTCCCTGTTCCCGTGAGGTTTTTTTTTTTCTTCTTCAAGATTCCACATTTAAGTGACATTCTATAGTCTACATGTATTATTTCACTTAGCATAATGCCCTCTAGGTCCATCTGTGCTGTTACAAATGGCAGGATTCCTTTATTATGGCTAATACTCTATGTGTGTGTGTGTGTGTGTGTGTGTGTGTGTGTGTGTTTCACATTTTCTTTATCCATTTATCAATCTATAGACACTTGAGTCATTTCCTTATCTCGGCTGTTGTGAATATGCTGCTGGAACACAGCAGACAGATGCCTCTTCGGGATAGTGATGTAGTGTCCTTTCAGTTCACACCTAGAAGCTGAATTGGTTAAGATCATATTGTAGTTTCATTTAAAAATTTTGAGAAACCTCCATACTGTTTTCTATATGGGTTGCACCAGTTTTCATTCACACCAAAAGTATACAAGGTTCCCTTTTCTTCACATCCCCAACAGCACCTTCTGTCTCTCATCTTTTTGACAAAAACCAGACTGATAAGTGTGAGTTTGTACCTCGGGGTTTTGATTAGCCTTTTCCTGATGATTAGTGACACTGAGTGTCACCTCATGTACCTGTTAGCCATTTGAATAGCTTTGGAAAAATATCTATTCATGTTCACTGCCCATTTTTAATAGGATTACTTGGAGGTTTTTTGGGCTATTGAGTTCTAGAAGTTCCTTACAAGTTTTGGATATTAACACCTTATCAGATGCGCAGGTTGAGAATATTTTCTCCCAGTCTGTAGGCCGGCCTTTCATTTGGTTGATCACTTATTTTATAGTGTAGAAGTTTTGTAGCTGATGTAGTCCCACTTCTTTATTTTTTATTTTGTTGCTTATGCCTTATGTGTTTTATCCACCCCCTCAAAAAATAATTGCTATTACCAATGTCAAGGAGCTTATTCCCTACTTTTCTTCTAGGAGTTTTTTAGTTTTTGGTCTCACATTTAAGTATTTAACTGACTTAATTGTTGTGAATGGTGTGAGATATGGGTCTGGTTCCATTCTTTTGCATGTGAATATCCAATTTTCCTAGTGCGATTTATTGAAGAAACTATCTTTTCACCATTAAGTACTATGCCATCCTTGTTATATAATAGTTGTCCATTTATGTGTGAATTTACTTCTGGTCTCTCAGTTCTTTTCTATTAGTCCATGTGTTTGTCTTTATGCCAGTGCCATACTGTTTCGATTACTATAGCTTTGTAATATAATTTAAAATCGGGAAGTGTAGGGGTGCCTGGGTGGCACAGTCAGTTAAACATCTGCCTTTGGCTCAGGATCTCAGGGTTCTAGGAGCATGCCCCATATCAGGCTCCCTGTTCAGTGGAGAGTCTGCTGCTCCCTTCCCCCTTCCTCCCCCACCACCCTCTTCTGCTCTCTCTCGTATATACTCTCAAATAAGTAAATAAGATCTTTTTTTAAAAAAATCAGGAAGTGTGATGCATCTAGCCTTGCTGTTCTTTCTCAGGATTACTTTGGCTATTGCAGGATTACTCTGGCTGTGTAGGTAGTTCTTTATGAATTTTAAGATTATTTTTCTATTTTTATGAAAAATGCCTTAGGTATCTTGAAAGGGATTACATTCAATTTACAGAGGGGTTTAGGTAGTATGGACATTTTAATAATATTAATTTTTCCAACCCATGAACACAGGGTACATTTCCATTTATTTATATCTTCTCCAATTTCTTTCAACAATGTTTTATAGTTTTCAGTTTATAAGTCATTGACCTACTTGGTTAAGTTTATTCCTAAGTATTTTATTGTGGGGTTTTTTTTTTAAAGATTTTATTTATTTATTTGTCAGAGAGAGCGAGAGAGCGAGCACAGGCAGACAGAGTGGCAGGCAGAGGCAGAGGGAGAAGCAGGCTCCTCACCGAGCAAGGAGCACGATGTGGGACTCGATCCCAGGACACCGGGATCATGACCTGAGCCGAAGGCAGCCGCTTAACCAACTGAGCCACCCAGGCGTCCCTATTTTATTGTTTTGTTTTATTTTAAATTTTAATTTGTTAGTATATAGAAATGTTACTCATTTTTGTATGTTGATTTTGTATCCTAGAACTTTACTGAAGTCATTTATTAGTTGTTACATGGTTTTTTGGTGTAGTCTTTAGGATTTTCTGTACATAAAACGTCATCTGCAAACAAAGACAATTTTACTTTTTTCCTTTCCAATTCTGATTCCATTTATTTGTTTTTCTTGCCTCATTGCTCTGGCTAGAACTTTCAGTACTGTGTTAAATAGTGATGAGAGTGGACAACCTTCACTCGGTCCTAATATTAGAGGAAAAACTTTCAATCTCTCACTATTGAGTTTGATGTTAATTGTGGGTTTGTCATGTACAGCCTTTTATTATTTGAGAATTCTATGCCCAATTTGCTTCTATGCCCAATTAATTGAGAATTTTTATCATGAATCAATGTTGAATTTTTAAATGTTTTTCTCCATCTGTTGGGATGATCATATGACTTTTATCTTTTTAAGTAACGTGGTAAATTACAATTTTTGATTTGCATATGTTCACTTATCCTTGCCTTCTAGGAATGAATCCTAATTGATATGGCGTATTATCCTTTTAGTGTGCTATTGGATTCAGTTTACTAGAATTTTGTTGAGACTTTTTGCATTTTTAGTCACCAGGGATATTGGCCTGTAAGTTTTTTTGTTTTGTTTTGTTTTTCTCTTGTTTTTGTAGTGGCCTTATCTGGCTTTGATATCATGGTAATGCTGGCTCAGTTGGTTAAGGATTGCCTTCAGCTCAGGTTGGGTTCCCTGCTCAATGGGGAGTATGCGTCTGCTCCCCCAACCCTTCCCCCCTTCCCTGGCTCCATGCTCCCTTTCCCTCTCTTTCTCCCTCTTTCTCTCTCAAATAAAATACTTAAAATTTTTTCCCATATATTTGCAAATTTTCCCATTATTGATTTCTGCTTTTATATGATTGTTGCTAGAAAATATAGTTGGTGTGATTTCAGTCTTCTTATATTTGCTACAACTTGTATTATGACCTAACATTTGCTCTATCCTACAAAATGTTCTGTGTCTGTATATGTCATTGAGGTCCTTGTGATTTATAATGTTATTCAAATCCACTGTTTCCTTACTGATTCTCTGGATGGTATATCCACTGCTGAGTAGGATACTAAAGTCTCCCATTATTATTTTACTGCTATTTATTTCTGTCTGTTATGCTAGTATTTGCTTTATATATTTGGTTCTCTGATATTGGGTGCATAAACATTTACAATTATGTATTTTTAATGGATTGACTCCATTATCATTATATAAGGACCTTCTTCATCTCTTTTGACTATTTTTAAAGTCTCTTTTATCTGATATGAGTATAGCATCTCTGCTTTCTTTTGGTTACCATTTGTGTGAAATATTTTTTTCCCATTCCTTCACTCTCAGTCTGCATTGATTTTAAAACTACAGGGAGGGATGCCTGCATGGTTCAGTTGGTTAAGTGGCTGCCTTCGGCTCAGGTCATGATCCTAGGATCCTGGGTTTGAGTTCCATATCGGGCTCCTTGTTCAGCAAAAAACCTGCTTCTCCCTCTGCCTGCAGCTCTCCCTGCTTGTGTGCTCTCTCTTTGACAAATAAGTCAAAAAATAAAATAAATAAAGCTACAGGGAATCTCTTGTAGGCAGCTTATTATTGGATCTTGTATTTTTCTCTATTCAGCTATCCTGTGTCTCTTGATTGGAGAATTTAATCCATTTACACTTAAATTGTTAATACGTCAAGACTTACTGCTACCATTTTGTTAACTGTGTTCTATTTTGTAGATACTTTGTTGCTTCTTTGTGGTTTGATGACTTTTTGTGGCAATATTTTGTCATTCTTTTATCATAATCTTTTATGTGACCACTACTGGGTTTTCCTTTTTGGCTACTGTGATGCTAACATAAAATCTATTTATAACATTCTATTTTAAGTTGATAACAACTCAATTTTACTAACATAAACTAAATTTTTACTTCTCCCCTCACTCACAGTTCAGGTTATTAATGTTTCAGTATATACATTCATATATATATGAAATATATATATATATAGTATTTTCAGGATTTTATTTTTAATTAACCTCTGCACCCATTGTGGGGCTCACACTCACAAACCTGAGATAAAGAGTCACATACTCCACTGACTGAGCAAGCCACCCCTCAGTTTACATATATTTTATATTATGTATCCAAAAGTAAATTACTATAGTTGAAACTAGAGTTGCAAATAAATTACATATTCAAGAATATGATTACAATATTAGAGAATCTGATTTTGACTGTATATACTATTACCAGTTCTACAAGAATTTATATATTTTTGTGATTTTAATTAGCATTTTATTTTCTCCTTGAAAAACTACCTTTAGTATTGCATATAAGGCAGATGTAATGCTGATTAACTTCCTTAGCTTTTATTTGTTGAGAAAGTCTTTACCTCTCATTCATTTCTGAAAGACTACTTCACCAGCTATACTATTCTTAGTTAACAGCTTTTGTTTCTCTTTCAGTACTTTGAATATATCACCTCATTCTCTCCTGGTTGAAAAGTTGCTATTGAGAAATCTGTCCATAGTCTTATGGGAGGATCACACATCACTGTGATGTGTCAGGCTTCTGCTGCTTTCAAAATTCTTTGTCTGTGACTTTTGACAATTATAATGTGTCTTTATGTAGCCCTTTTTGGATTCAATCTATTTGGGGTCTCTTGGATGTCATTATTCTGATATCCATTTCTCTCCTCATGTTTGAGAAGTTTTCAATCATTATTGTTTTTAAATACTTACTGTCCCCCTTTTCCCATTCTCTTCTTCTTTGGGATTCTTACAATGCATATTTGTTCTTTAGATGGTGTCCTAGGAGTCCTGTATGCTTTCTTTACTCTTTTTAATTATTCTTTCTTTTTGCTGTTCTGACTGGAAAATTTCACATGCCCTATTTTATAGTTCACTGATTCTTCTGCTTGATGGAGTCTGCTGTTGAAGTCCTTTTTCTTTTAAAGATTTTATTTATTTGACAGACAGATATCACAAGGAGGCAGAGAGGCAGGCAGAGAGAGAGGGAGGAAGCAGGCTCTCTGCTGAGCAGAGAGCCTGATTCAGGGCTTGATCCCAGGACCCTGAGATCATGACCAGAGCTGAAGACAGAGGCTTTAACCCACTGAGCCACCCAGGCACCCCCGCTGTTGAAGTTCTCAATTGAATTCTTCAGGGAAGTCACTGGATTCTTCACTTATAGGATTTCTTTCTTTCTTTCTTTTTGTGGTTTCTATTTCTTGTTGAATTTCTCATTTTGTTCATGCATTTTTCCCCCCAATTTTGTTTAGGTATTATTAGTCCCTAACTGGACTTCTTTAAGAGGAATAATCTGAATTACTTGCAGACAATTCACAGATCTCCCATTTCTTTAAGGTCAATTATTGGAGCTTTATTACTCCCCTATGGTGATGTCAATGTTTATCTGATTCTTTATCATCCTTGCTTCTTTGTGTTGTTATCTGCACGTTTGAGTAAGCAGTCTCCTCTTCCATACTTTACAGGTTGTCTTCTCCAGAAATGGTCTTCCCCGAGTCAGTTCACCTTGATTCTGGACCGGTCAGACCTTGGTCAAGTGGGGCTTGCTGACAGGGTCTCTGTTTGGGCAAGGCTGCTGCCTGAGCTCTGAGGTCAGGCTGGGTGCCTCTGGCTGGTGGATTCCTGCCTACATGAAGCTGTGGGAGGGGCTCTACAGGAATTCTCTGGCTAAACTTCCTACTCAGGTAGGACTGGTGCTATACTCAGCAGCTAGGGAGGGCTACAAATATGCTTCCTTGCCTGAGTGGAGTTGTAAAACAGTTTCCATGGCCCTTTAGCTTGATGATTGGGGATCTGTATCCAGCAGAGCTGGCCACCAAACTCCTGGGTCAGACAGTGCCACCAGCTGTACTCTGCAGATGGAAAGACCAACTGGCTTGGCACTCCACTCAGGTGCTGTTGTGCACTTAGATGTAGGTTGGGCTACACAGCTTCCCAGGTGTTCTGGTTAGGCTTTCTCGTTTGGGCAGGGCTGGAGGCTATCTTCAGTGCCAAGCAGGGCTTCAGATTTGCTTCCCCACATGGGGAAGGGCTGTATAACAGCCTGCACAGTCAGGTATACTTGGTAGTCAGGGACATGAGTCAGGCAAAACACACTGAGCTCCCTGGACAGATGGGGTTACCACCTGGGCTCTGCAGATGGGCAGGCACCCTGCTTAGGTGCTCCTCTCAAGTGCTGCTGAGCTACTCAGTTTCCCAGATGCTCCGGTCAGGTTTCTTGGTGGAGTGAAGCTGGGGGCTGCACTCAGCAGTAAGCAGGGCTATGAATTAGCTTTCCTGCCAGGCAGGGTGGCAAAAATAGGCTCTAAGACCAGCAGGGCTCATTGTTTGGGGTCTTGAATCAGGCAGAACTGCACCCTGAGTTCCCTGACCAGATGGAGTCACCATGTCATGGTTAGCTTTTTTAAAAACTTCCAAATAATTTATATTAACAACATGTGAATGATACAGTATCTCTCTGACTTCTCAATGATTTGATATTATCAGTATCTTTTTAATAGCCATTCTAATGGATAGGTAGTGCGATTTCATTGTGGTTTTAATTTTGTATTTCTATGACTAATGATACTGAACATGCCTTCATGTGTTCATTTCTGTATTTTCTTTGGTGAAAAATTTCTTCATATCTTCTGCCCATTTTTTAATTGAATTGTTGTTTTTTTAATGAGATTTTGAGAATTCTTTAGATATTGCAGATATTAATCTTTTATCAGATTTCATTTGCAAATATTTTCTCCCAGGCTATAGACTGTCTTTTCTTCTTAACAGGGTCTTTCACAGAGGAAATGTTTTCAATTTGATAACATTCAACTAGCATTTTTCCTCTTTTTAATGGATTGTGCTTTTAATATCATAGATCTAAGAATTGAGATCTAAGAACTTCCAGTACTATGATGAATAGCAATAATAAAAAAGTGGACATATTTGCCATTTTCATCATCTTAGAGAAAAAGCATTCAGTCTCCTGCCATTTAGTTTTGTTTATTTCTTTGTTTTTGTATTGTCTTTGTCTGGGGCACCACAGTAGTACTGACTTACTTGGGAAGTGTTCTCTCCTCTTCTGTATTCTGGGGGAAATTGTACAGATTTAGTATTCACTTTTTTAAAAACTTCTGGTAAATTCAATGTCTTTAATAGTTACAGGGCTGTTCAAATTTTATATTTCATCTTGAGTGAGTTGTGGTAATGCGTGGGTTCTTTGAGAAATTAGTCCATTTCATCTGTCTTATCGCACTGTTACATGTAGAGTTGTTTATAATATTCCTTTCCTTTTTCTTCTGATTATCTTCAAGGTCTGTAGTGATTCCCTTGTTTCATTCCTGATATTAGTAATGCATGTCTTCTTTCCTTCATTCCTTGTTAATCTTGCTCAAGTTTGTCTATTTCATTGAACTTTTCAAAGAATTGAACTTTCATTGATTTTCTCTGTGGTTTTCCATTTTTAATTTCATAGAGTTCTGCTCTTTATCATTTCCTTTCACATAACTTTATTGAGTTTATTTTGCCCTTGTACTCATACTTTCTTCAGGTTGAAGCAAAAATTATAACACTGCCTAATGTAGATCTCAGCATATGTAAGAAATTACTTAAAACAATTATATAAGAAAGATATTAGGGAGTGTAAAGGGAAGTAAAAGAGTTTAAAGTTTATATACTTTATTAACACTGGTAAAATGTTTGCACAAATATCATTATAATATATATTATACACATACACATATATACACACATATAAATGTAATAGATAGAACAACCACTAAAAAGTCCATACAGTACACTCAAAGCCACTATAGCTAAATCAAAATGGAATTCTGCAAAGGGTATTTAATATTTAAGTATCTCATAGGAAAGGCAGAAAGTAATTCACAGGAATTTGAGTAAAGAAAGTTACTCCAAGTAACTCATAGGAAGGCAGAAAGAAGAAAAATAAATTAAAAACAGAAATCACAGAAAACAACCCAAAAGCAGACCTAAGTATTAATGTATCAATAATTGTACTAAATATAAATGGTCTATATATGCCAGTTAAAAGACAGAGATTAGCAGAATAGATTTTCAAAAAATTATCCAATTTTATACAATTCCTATAAGTTATTCACTTCAAATGGAATGATAGAAGTAGGTTCAAAGTCAAAAAGCAGGCTGAAAATATACTATGCAAGCATTAATTAAAAGTAAACAGGTATGGTTATATCAATACTAGACAAAATAGATGTGAGCAAGGAAAATTATGAGGGACATAAAGGAATATTACATGTCAATCCGTCAAGAAGTCATAGCAAACCTAATTGCCTAGGTACCAAACAACAGAGCTGCAAAGCAAAAACTGATGGAACTGTTAAGAAAAACAGACAAATATACTGTTACAGCTGGATACTTTACTATTTCCCTGTCTTAAATTAATAGAACAAGAAGAGAGTAAGAAATGACACAGAACACAATACCATCAATCAACAGAATCAAATCAACATTAATAGAAAACTCCACCTAACAAAAGAACACACAGTATTTTCAACTGTCATGGAACATATACCGAGTAACCATATCCTGATGCACAAAACAAACCTCAAATGACTGAAAGGAATAAAAATCACACAGACTTTGCCATTACTCATTGAGGCATCTCTGTGAAGGCTGCTTTAAAATTCTTGATAGATTATTCTGACATCTGTGTCATCTCTGTTCATATCTTTTGATTATCTTTTCAACTTGACATATACCTGATTTTGGATATATTGGGTATTATGTTATAAGATTCTAGATCATATTTAAATCCTGTGTTTTAGGGGGTTTTTGTTGTTGTTGTTGTTGTTGTTCTGTTGGGTTAAGGTCACCACCTCATTACTGATAGGTTGGGATGGAAGTCCTGATTTTCCACCTCACCTTTGTGGACACCTGGGAGAGGAGGGCTGCTGGACAGAGTTGGGTGTTAAGTTTCCCCTCTTTGCATCCTCTGATACCACTGTGGCTGGGAGAAGGAGGTGCACATCATTGCTACTCTCCAAGAGGTCTCCACTGACATCATGTGGGGTGGCCTTCAGGCTTGAATATCATGTTATAACTACAAAAGTTAAGAGTCTCTCACCATTTATTTGCCTACCAATGTTTACCTATTAACAGAAATGGAAGTTTTGTCATATGGTATTGTTCTCTGATTTATTGGTTAAAAGGCCCAGAAAGATTGGCTTTGTAACACAGACACAGATGGCAGATTTAGACTGTTGTAATCAGTGATCAAAATGTGCCTCCCCTGGGGCACCTGGGTGGCTCAGTTGGTTGAGCGACTACCTTCGGCTCAGGTCATGATCCCGGAATCCCAGGATCGAGTCCCGTATCAGGCTCCCAGCTCCATGAGGAGTCTGCTTCTCCCTCTGACCTTCTCCCCTGTCATTCTCTCTCTCACTCTCTATCAAATAAATGAATAAAATCTTTAAAAAAAAAAATTGCCTCCCTAGCGCCACTTTCTCCTCAGTGTATTAACATGCTCAGGTCTCAAATAAAACAAAACAAAATTTCCTAGAATACACCTATTCCTCAACTCCTTACCTCACTGAACTTCTTTAAAAGATAATTTATACAAATTGTGTACATTATTTCCTCATTAAGCTACTGTAGTGTGGCCTCTCCTCACCCCACCCCCAAATCATCAATGATGTTTTCTCAGTTTTTACCTTACCTGACTTTTCCTCAGCTTTGGATGATGTGTGACTATTTCCCAAGTGGAAATTCTCTTCCTTTGCCCTCCACCGCCTCTCCTACTTTTCCTCCATTTCTGTCCCTGTTCTTTGTGAGTTCTTCCTTAGCCAACAAACTTTGTGCCCTGTGTCTTCCACAAATTGTACTTTCTGCTATATTTTCAGTTCATCTAGACCATCACCTGGTAGGTAGCTGTTCATACACAAGTAATTCTTCAACTAAGTGGTCTATGCCTTAAGGTTAGTTATCCTCAGTGTTCAATTCTTGGATCTCTTCTCTACTAATTTTATTTATTTTCCTTGATTGATTTTTTTATCTGTTTCAATGGCTTTAGTTATCTTGTGGACCTATCCCCTTCATAGACCTTCCCATACCCTTTCTCTTTGATAGCACTTAACTTTATCATGATCAAATAAAGTCTACATATACAAAAGGACTCAAACCAAGTTAATAGAAAATAGAAAATTTCAGCTTCTCTGCTTGGCCATTCTATATGGAGTAAACATGGCAGGCTTGAACTTATAACAACTTCATCAAAATAAATACCTGTGCATAATGCAAATATATAAATTTGATACTTTAAAGTTTCTTTTTTTTTTAAAAAAAGATTTTATTTACTTATTTACTTGACAGACAGAGATCACAAGTAGGCAGAGAGGTAGGCAGAGAGAGAGGCGGGGAAGCAGGCTCCCCGCTGAGCAGAGAGCCCAATGCGGGACTCGATCCCAGGGTCGACTCGATCCCAGGACCCTGGGATCATGACCTGAGCTGAAGGCAGGGGCTTTAACCCACTGAGCCACCCAGGCGCCCTGATAATTGAAAGTTTCTACTAAGTTGTTTTACTTATATTACTAGTCACAGAAAAAATTACTGTATACATATATCATTGGGTTCACCTTTGACCTGTGAACTATAAGCCTCAATAGTTGATTTACTCCAATAAGTCACTTATATATACTGATATAAAAAAGTATTGCAAACCATTATTGCCTTTATTAAACATTGTACAGGAGGTCTTAGCTACTTCTGTAGTAAAAGAAAGAAACAGTATCGGGATGCCTGGGTGGCTCAGTTGGTTAAGCGGCTGCCTTCGGCTCAGGTCATGATCCTAGCGTCCTGGGATCAAGTCCCACATCGGGCTCCTTGCTCAGCGGGGAGCCTGCTTCTCCCTCTGCCTCTGTCTGCCTGTTCTCTCTCTCTCTCTCTCTCTCTCTGACAAATAAATAAAAATCTTGAAAAAAATAAAAAATTTAAAAAAAAAAGAAACTATCTGTAAAAAATAGAAAAAAACAAGCCCCATTTGTTACAAATGATGTAATTTTTATGCAGAAACACTAAAGAATCAACAGATAAATACTTAGATTAAGAAATGTGCTTAAGGAAAAAAAAGAAATGTGCTTGAGTTACTGGGATTAAAATTCATATGCATTAATTAAAATAATCCTATTTGTTGTAATAGACACATCTCAGTGACTTAACAATTTTTTATCCAAAAAAAAAAAATCCCAAAATCAAAAACCAGTGTTTGCATCTTTTTAAATTGACATTCCTCATGCCAGTGAACCTTAGATAGTAAGCTCCATGAGAATAAGAGCCACATCTTAGTCATTTACTGCTGGTATTCTGAGCAGAACGATCTTTCTAAAATGTAAAGCCATGGTGTAGTGCCTCTCCAACTTCAAGTCCTTCTAAATATTCCTCATTACTTCTAGAACGAAAGCCACGTCCCCTCGCATGGTATGAACTTTGCATGAGCCGGTCCACTTCAGCTTTATCTGCCCCATATCTGCTCCTCAACACTGCTTCTCCCAAGGGGCTGTGGTAACTCTTTCATCCATACCTCTCCGCTTACACTTTTTTCTCTTGGAAATGTCTTTCTCATCTTCTTTGGTAATCAGTCATCTTTTAATTTTTCTTTAATGGCTCAAATACCATCAGAATGTCTTCCTCCGTCCTCCCCCCTCTCTGCTCTCTCTGCTCTGTCCTCCTCACCCCTGGGATCAAGTCCGAGCTTTGTCCTTCCTTCCTGCCTCCAGAACACTCTTTGTATCTCTACTAGGACGCTCACTTGTTCCTTCTTTTTCTCCACACCAGCCTGTGAACCAGCAAGAGCAGGGACCCTGTGACAGGGACCCTCTATCTTTAGATTCCCAATGCCTGCACAGGTTTGAAGCCCAGGAGATATTCAATAAAAGTTTACAGATGAGGGAAGATCAGAGTGGAGGCAATTCAAGTGAGAACAATGACACATTTATCTCAAAGCGTGGCTGTAGGGGTGAAGAAAAGGTAGTGGTTTTAAAATAGATATGGCTGGTGCAGGAGGACTTCTGAGTGCCTGGCTTGGGAAATATGAGCATCTCGATGGCAAATCCAAAAAGAATAGCATAATGGCGGGGAGGGTTCGGGGGATCAGAATGCTATTACTTAAACTTCGGTAGTTTTCATTGGTAATTATGGCCACATTGAAGAATTGAAAAATAGAGATTTTTTAATGCCCAATAAAAGATAAATGTTTTAAAATTAAAATTAAATTGTATGTACAGACACACACACACATACATAATCATATACAGAACAAAAGTGTTGTGGAACGAGTTCTCAGCATCTAGCCACATCCTCTCCTCTCTCTCTCCTTGATTAAATGGCTTGGAGGCCAAGGCAGTAATTTCTGCTTTATATTGTCCCATGGGGATCACAGAGCCTTGTCAGCTCCAATAATCCCAAACTTTGAACTTCTGAAAACCAAGAAGAACCTACAATTCAGGAGAGAAATGTATCTTTCCATCTACATCTAAGCTCCTCTGCCAGAGGCGTTTACTCCATTTCTAAATGGATGAGGATTTGGAGCAGCTCCAAAAGGTGTGCGGGCTGTGGGCGCTGCGTGTTCCCCGCCGCCCCTGCGGTTCTCTGAGGCGGCCGCGGGGAGACCCTGCGTTGCTGCTGCAGATGACCAGCGCTCCAGCCCACAGCCAGACGTGAGAAACAGCCCAGGAGATACGCCCTGGTCTGTGTGCTTGAGAAAATGCTGCGACCCTCCGCACGGCATTACGTCACGTCTGTCTGTCTAGTCCAGACGAGGCTGCTCACGTGCTCCGTGTACCGTTCTGTGCACCGTACACGCTCCCTGGCCTCCCCTTAAATATTCCTTCCCAGCATTCTGGAGTCAGTACAAGAGGCTGTCTCAACCAGCGTGTCCTTCTCTCCCCTGACCCCCTGGTCCTGGCACTCCAGATAAACTATGTCACAGTGACACCGCTTGTGCTCGACTTTTATGCCTTAGGAGCTCTTGGAGTCTGCTTCCTCCCTCGCCAGCTTATTAGTGTCAATTAAACCTCCTGATCAGTGTCAATTAAAGGGTCTCCTTGGCTTTTATGTGAAATATTGAGTAGAAAAATACTAAATCCCACTTATTTAGCTTATACTTAATGCTGAAGTAGGTATTGTTTTTACCCTTCTCGACAACATAACTAGAGATGGGTACAGTTTATCCCTATTTTATAGAAGAAAAAAATGGGAATTGAAGACTAGAAGCTCCTTGCCTCAACTGCATCCCAAGTAAAGTGCTGGAGCAGCACTGGAGCCGTGTGTCCAGTTCTGAAGCCCTGCTTGTCCCGCTCCCTCACACGACATCACTCCCCTGGGAAGGTGCATGATTTGTAGTTACTAGAAAAGGAGGGAAAACATCCATACTTTAAAAAACAGAGTTTTACAAGTGACTTAAGAGGCATGCCTCGTGAGGTGAGGAATGACTCTTGGAATGGCAGCCATATGTTATTATCTGTGTACCCCACTCTTTGCCCTTATATATTCTTTTCCACCTTAGGCCGCACATTAACAACATTCTTAAGTAAAGATTTATAGTGTCGTGGTGATTAATGTATTGTATCAACTCAACTGGACCGGAGGGTTCCCAGACATTTGGTCAAACATCATTCGCAGTGTTTCTATAAGGGTGTTTCTAGATGAGATTAACACTTGGATAGATGGACTGAGTGAAGCAGGCTGTCCTCCCTAATGAAGGTGGGCCTCACCCAATCAGTTGAAGAGCTGGATAGGACAAAACTGCTGAGTAAGAGGAAACTCATCTGAGTGCTGAGTTGAGAAAAATCATTTCCTGCCTTTGGACTCAAATTTAAAAAATCATCTGTTTCCAGGTTTCCAGGCTGTCAGCTTTCAGACTGTCCTGGGTCTTCCGCTTGCCAACCACAGATCTTGGGACCTCCGTAATTTTGTGAACCAATTCCTTATTTTTTATAGACACACACACACACACACACACACACACACTAT
Source organism: Mellivora capensis (assembly GCA_004024625.1). NCBI lineage: Eukaryota > Metazoa > Chordata > Mammalia > Carnivora > Mustelidae > Mellivora > Mellivora capensis. The sequence goes on along the minus strand of PISX010014969.1, from coordinate 24,565 downwards.
ATGTACCAGTATGTGTGTGTGTGTGTGTGTACCTGTGTACACAAAAACAATAGCCTTGTAGCCTATCGGTTCACTGGTTCTGTTTCTCCAGAGAACTCTGACTAGTGCCAACTGTTGTCTGCCTTCCTTTCCTTCGGAACTGCCCCCAAGCCTCTCATTATCTCTCTCCCTTCCGGACACGCACTCTCATTATGTCTCCCTCCTTACAGCAGCTTGAGAACGCTGCTCACAGAATCACTGCAGGGAACTTGTTTTTCCAGGAACACTGCCAGTCACATCCTGTTACCCTCCCCCACTTGTACACGCTCGTTGTCCCTCCCATGCACGTGTGTATACACTGGCCCTCACACAGTACATCAGCCGTCCAGTGGATCTTCCTGTGATGATGAAAGTATTTCAGATTTCTGCTGAACGACGTAATAGCTGCTGCCGCACGTGACAGTGCAGTTCTCCAGGGGAACAGAACCAACTGGAGAGATGGACAGACAGACAGATTTACACTAGGAAGCTGGCTTCTGTGATCATGGAGCCTGAGAAACCCTGAGATCTGCAGCCGGCGTGCTGCCAGGAGAGCCAGCAAGAGAGCCGGGGGGACAGGGACAGTCCTAAGTCTCAGTCCAAAGGCAGGAGAAGCCCAACGCCCCAACTCCAGCGCAGTGCAGCAGACAGAAAGAATTCTTTCTTACTTGGCCTTGTGTTCTGTCTGGCTTTCAAAGGAATGGATGAGTCCCATTCACATGAGGGAGGGCACTCTGCGTTACTGAGTTTCCCACTGCAAATGTTAATCTCATCCACAATTGCCTTCACAGACACCCCCAAAAATAATGCCTAGCTACGTATCTGGGCACTCCCTGGCCCAGTCATGTGGACACATAAAAGTGACCATCACACTACATGTGGCTACTGATTACTTAAAATATGGTTAGAGCAGGGACGCCTGGGTGGCTCAGTTGGTTGGACGACTGCCTTCGGCTCAGGTCATGATCCCGGAGACCCGGGATCGAGTCCCACATCGGGCTCCCAGCTCCACGGGGAGTCTGCTTCTCCCTCTGACCTTCTCCTCGCTCATGCTCTCTCACTGCCTCTCTCTCAAATAAATAAATAAAATTAAAAAAATATATATGGTTAGAGCGGGGTGCCTGGGTGGCTCAGTGGGTTGAGCCTCTGCCTTCGGCTCAGGTCATGCTCCCAGGGTCCTGGGATCGAGCCCCGCATCGAGCTCTCTGCTCAGCAGGGAGCCTGATTTCCCCTCTCTCTCTCTCTGCCTGCCTCTCTGCCTACTTGTGATCTCTCTCTGTCAAATAAATAAAATATTTTAAAAAATATATGGTTAGAGCAACCAAAGAATCAAATTTTTAATTTAATTTAATCAGATAATTTAAATTTAAATAGCAGTACATGGCTCATGATTACTGTATTGGACAACATAGCAGTAGATGGTCTCAGTCCTAGACTAGAGCTTTAACTGATGCTCTAGGACCATTCAGACTACTTCTCTGTGTATAGCTTCCACCTGGGCTTAAAACATTCCCTCTGGGAGAACCAAGCCACCATGTAAGAAGTCCAACTACCATGAGACCGCCATGTTGTGAGGAAGTGTAAGCTAGCCCACATGGAGAGAGTGCATTGAGAGAGACACACACAAAGACAGACAGAGACCTGTCTGTTCTAGGCATCCCATTTGAAGCATCAGAAATGTGAGAAAAGAAACCATATTGGACCTGGAGCCCAGTCAGGCCTTCAAATGACTTCAGCCAGAGCTGCCATCTGATCCTAAGCATATGAAAGCCTTAAGCAAGAAGCTCCAGCTAAACCCACAGAACCATGAAAGAGAGTAAATTGTTCTTATAAGGTACTAAGTTTTCTGGTGACTTACAAGCAATAGATAACCAGAATAAAAACATATTAAGAGAATCAAGGTTCCCTATTTCTCTGACTTCCTTAGTTCCCAATCTTCTTTTCCTTTCTGTTTCCCACCTCCTTGCTTTTTGGTGAGGTAAAGTTGTGTGCATAGAACTGAATTTGGGAAAGTCACAATGATCTGGGCTTCAACTATCTTAGATTTCTGATCTCATGTTTAAAAGGCCTTTTTAAATAAAGTTATACTGTTTTCTGTCATGCTTTCAAATAGGACAACTTGGCTTAAGAGAGAGAGAGAGATAGAAAGGACTCAAACAAAATCACAAATAAGAGGGGAGAAACAACCAACACCACAGAAAGACAAACAGTCGTAAGAGAATTTTAATGATAAACTATGCCAACAAACTAGACAACCTGGAAGAAATGGATAAATTTCTAGAAACATATAAATTACCAAAATTGATAGGAATAAATAGGAAACTTGGAACAGACCAAAGCAAAGAAACTGAATCAGTAATCAAAAAACTCCTAATGGGGACGCCTGGGTGACTCAGTTGGTTAAGCGGCTGCCTTCAGCTCAGGTCATGATCCCAACGTCCTGGGATCGAGTCCCACATCGGGCTCCTTGCTCAGCAGGGAGCCTGCTTCTCCCTCTGCCTCTGCCTGCCACTCTGTCTGCCTGTGCTCGCTCTCTTGCTGCCTCTCTCTGACAAATAAATAAATAAAATCTTTAAAATAAAAAAACCCTCCTAACGAACAGAAGTACAGGACCAGATGGCTTCACAGAAGAATTATACCAAACATTTAAAGAAGAGTTAATGCCTGTCTTATCAAACTATTCCAAAAGAAATAGAAAAGGAAAGAAAACTTCTAAATTCACTCTATGAGGCCAGCATTACCCTCATACCAAAACAGGACAAAAAGTCCACTAAAAAAGAGAACTACAGGTCAATATCCCTGATGAAAATAGAAGCAAAAATCTCGATAAAATAGTAACAAGCCAAATTCAACAATACATTAGGAAAATCATTCACCATGATCAAGAGGGATTTATCCCTGAGTTGCCAGGATATTTCAACATTCACAAACCAGGCAACGTCATACATCACATCAGGAAGAGAAGATAAGAACCATATGATCACCTAAATAGATCCAGAAAAAAGCATTTGACAAAGTTCAACATCCAGTCATGATAAAAACCCTCAAAAAAATAGGTTTAGAGGGAACATACCTCCATATAATAAAGGCCATATATGAAAAACCCACAGCTAGTATCATCCTAAATGGGGGAAAATGGAGAACTTTCTAAGGTCAGGAATAAAACAAGGAGGTCCAGGAACGTAGTACTGGAAGTCCTAGCCACAGCAATCAGACAAGGAAAAGAAATAAAAGGCAACCATTTGGGCCAACTTGGACCGATGTTTGCCTTTCTTTCCTTACTAAAGGCCATAACTAGTTAATACAGTCTAACACTCTGGTCCTTTTTGGTGTTTATCTCTGAAAAGCTGAACCCCAGAAGGCATATATCTGTGCTTCAAGATCAATATTTTAACATCTTCTTTGCTGCTAGAAGAAAATGGATGGGAGAGGACAGGGATATGTTGGGTACACAGCCATGTGGTAACTACGGGGTAAATAATACCTCTTACATAGAACAAGAGTAGTCATGTAGTGAGAGCATATGTGTGCTACACATACAATTTAAAAATTGTGCCATTTGACACAATTATATAGCCTTGAACTGTATCCTCCCATCTGATAGTACTTTTTATTCCAGGAAGCTCAATATTTATAAAAATTCAAAAGAAATTTATTATTTTTTTTAATATTTTATTTATTTATTTGACAGGGACAGAGATCACAAGCAGGCAGAGAGGCAGGCAGAGAGAGACGGAGAAGCAGGCTCCCCGCCGAGCAGAGAGCCCGATGTGGGGCTCGATCCCAGGACCCTGAGACCATGACCTGAGCCGAAGGCAGAGGCTCAACCCACTGAGCCACTCAGGCGCCCCAAAAGAAATTTATTATTAAATGTCCTGAAAACAAATGTTTAGAACAAGTTTACTCTGTTACAGTTGTTCTCAGTATATTCCTTTTTTTTTTTTTTAAGATTTTATTTATTTATTTGTCAGAGAGAGAGGGAGAGAGAGAGAGCGAGCACAGGCAGACAGAGTGGCAGGCAGAGGCAGAGGGAGAAGCAGGCTCCCTGCCGAGCAAGGAGCCCGATGCGGGACTCGATCCCAGGACGCTGGGATCATGACCTGAGCTGAAGGCAGCTGCTTAACCAACTGAGCCACCCAGGGGTCCCAGTTGTTCTCAGTATAAATGACACTAAACAGACTTTGGATCTGAAATGTCATCCGGACTCACCACAACAGTGATTTTTCTTTTCCATTCCAGTTCCAAGAACAAAAGGAATTGGCTATGGATAATTCCTATCATTTCAATCAACGAAACTCACGTAACGGACTTCCACCTGAGAAGAAAAACAACTTCCTTGTATCGGAAGATCATGGACAGAAAATCTTAAGTGCACTGCAGAATTTTAGAGAACAAAATGTCTTTTATGATTTTGAAATAATCATGAAGGATGAAATAATCCCATGTCATCGCTGTGTCTTAGCAGCGTGCAGTGACTTTTTCAGGTACTTCGCCTTGTCTGTGTGTGCCTCAGATTTTGTGTTATTATGTTTCATAACTACTGAATTTCTCCCCTACAGGAGCACGGAATGGTAATTTTTAATTCTTAAAATAAAAACTAATTAGAACCTACATTAACTAGTGAATTTTTAATATGAAAATTTAAGGCTACCTTTTTTTTTAAGATTTTTTATTATTTATTTGACAGAGAGGAAGGGAGGGAGCACAAGCAGTGGGAGTGGGAGAGGGAGAAGCAGGCCTCCCACCAATCAGGGAATCCAACTCGGGCCTTGATCCCAGGACCAAGACCCAAGCTGAAGGCAGATGCCCAATGACTGAGCCACCCAGGCGTCCTAAGACTGCCTTTTTTTTTAATAGTTCAGGTCTTCCCAGGTCAGCATTTCCTAAGGTTGTATGGACCAGTGGTCCCTTGGAAAAAAAATTGTTTTGATCTAGAGCCAGTTTTGTTTGGGGGAGTTCTTGCACTGTGTTGTTTAGGAAAAAAAAAAAAAAAGGAGAGGACAAATGGATTTAAAAATGGAAGTATAATTCAAAGGAAATGAATTTGAGAGGAAAACCGAGTTCAGTCATATATCTGTGCGCTAAACAAGGGAGAAGGACTCACACAGAGGATTTCAAGATCTCTTCTCTCTCTAACAAAGAGAGTCCTATAGGGGAAAAGTACCTCCAGAAGCATTTCTGGAGAACTCCCAACTTGTTCTGATTCCAGGCAAACTTCTGAATATAACTTGGTTCCCCCATAGATCATCCTACAGGGAATGTCCTAGTCATGACACTGTTTGAACCCCCTGTGGTGACAGTGGGTTTCTGATTCTGCAAGGGTAAGTGCTAGATAGAGGACCTCAGTACCGTGGTAACCATATCAAGGTCATGCCGGCCTGTGAGTTCTCTTGGTCAGACGCATGAACCTCTCCTGGTGACATCCTGGCCTCAGCCCTCCCAGTCTCACTGCAATAAATTTGCATTATGTTCAGTTGTAGAAACATTTTTTTTTCAAAATAAGCAGGACTTAAATCTCTAGTAAATAAAATTTATAAAAGAGTAAGATTTAAAATACAAATACACTAGATGCAAGGTAACTTATACTGATTTTAATCCTTAATTAAAACTGCTACTTTGCCTCCGGCATCTGATTAGACCTCACCCCTGTTGCTCTGGAGTGAATCAGCAAAAGTGTATTGATAGTCACTACTCACTGAGCTCCCATGCCTGTACAGTTTTCCTGCTTGAGTGGGGAGCAGTGGCTCGGTGCTGTGTCCCACATCACCGGGGACATGGAGGCTACACCTTCTCCCCACCCAGACACTAGTTCTTTCTCTGTTCTTTTCATGTCTTCTCTCTGGTAACCTAAGCTGTTCTTTGAACTCCACTGGGCCCCTCACTGTCCCTGTGCTCTGCCTCTCGGTGGTGCCACCAGTTTCTCCCCAGCTCTGTTCCATTCCAGGTTTTCTTCCTAGTAGCTCCATTCTGCTCCCGCACCTTCTGCCACCTCCTCCTGACAGGAAGCTGGAGGCTCTAATGGTTGAGTACCTGGCCTCTTAATACACAGGCCCTAAATCTAAATCCTCGTTCTGCCACTTATCAGACATGACCTTAAACAAGTGACTTAATTTCTTCAAGTCTCAGGTTCCTTCTTTGTAAAAATTAAGATAATAAATAAGAACCTAACTTACCGAGTCATTATGAGGGTTAAGTGAAATAATGTATATGTACTGTTTAGGACCCTGTCCACTACATTCAACTAACACTAGATGCTATGATTACTGTTATTTACAAACTAGCAAAAAATATGGTAATCTGGTAACATGATTTCCCTATCATGTTAACGAAATAAGAAGTTCCTGTGAGCATTTGGATTGCAGGCTTCTAGTCTTCATGTAGAGCTTATTAAATGTATCTGCACATAATTTCTGCACAATATTTTGTTCATCCCACTCCTAACTTTTATGGATCTGCTTTAAATTTTTTTAAAACTCCTGTTAAAACAGAACAATTAGATGCACCTGGGTGGCTCAGTGGGTTAAAGCCTCTGCCTTCAGCTCAGGTCATGATCCCAGCGTCCTGGGATCGAGCCCCGAATTGGGCTCTCTGCTCAGCGGGGAGCCTGCTTCCCCCCTCTCTCTCTGCCTGCCTCTCTGCCTACTTGTGCTCTCTGCCTGTCAAATAAATAAATAAAAATATTTTAAAAAAACAAAAAGCAAAAAACAGAACAATTAAAATCTTCTCCCTGCTTTGACGTAACACAAATTTCCATGTTATAATGTCCTAGATCCTTTATTATATATAGTATTTCACTAAAGGAATACCCAGTTCATATAAAAATGGAAACAAATAAAGACTGAAATTCTGTAATTTACACTCGAGTGATGAGGCCATTAATTCATAGTATTTGTGTTATCAAGTTCACTGAAGTACTGGGAGGAAAAATGTAAAACAGCAGGAAAGAGTACAATGCATGAGAAGTGCACTTTATGATGATTTTAGGAAATAAAAGTTATAAATGAGATGTAAAGTCACAGAAGACTAAAGAGGAGTCACACATATTGTACAACCACTTTATGGTAATATGGCAAATTTGAAATGGATGGTGACCGGATACTTTAAGGATGAACAGGAGGAAGTACTGAACTATTACCTTACTTGTGTCTTCTCAAAGAAAATGTGGAAGCTGGTGATAAACTAAAAATGTATAGCATCTGACAGAAACATTTTCCTAAAATAATGATAGTACCTAATGCTTTGCATTGATTAACTCATTGATGCCTCTGAGCACTCAGTGAAATAGATACTGCAAGCATCCCCATTTTCAGATGAAGAACTGGGAGCACAATGAAGCCCTCCCCACCAAGGTCACACAGCTAATGAGTGACAATGGCCAGACACCCATCCAGGCAGCCAGATTCTAGAGGTCTGGCTCTTAGTATTACCCTAAACTGATGATCCATGTCTTCATGATGCAATGTGATTGCCGTCACAGTTCCACATTGCTCAGCTGACATTACTGAGATACCATACATGATGCAGAACGTGTACTTAATTTGTGTAACTATATCCACTTGTGGATTCAGAAGAACCCAGTAGCCTAGTGGGCAAGTGTCATCCTTCCTTGTCCTGAGGGGTGTTCCCATATTTGGAGGGCTCCTCGTACTTCTCAGTCGGATACTAGTGCTTCCTGAATAGCTTTGCTTACCCTCTAGAACAGACTCTAAGAACTAAACTGGTTCCCCCCAGAGTACCTGAGCACCTCGGGGCACTGCTCACACAGGTATCCAGGACAAGAGTGGTACAGACGCAAACGAGTATTAAACCAGAACCCAGAGCAGTCAGTCCAGTCCTACCAAAGGTACAGCTACTGGTGGTCCTTAGTTCTTTCTTGTAGCTCTTTCTCTTTAATCTCAGCCTCCGCTCACTGTCCACTGACAACCGCCATGGCAGGTCTGTGTGAAAATGAATCATGCTGGATATGAAGTCAATAGAGGGATGGGTGGCAAGATTGGTCTACCAAAACCAAGAGTAAAATATGTCTTAGTTTCCTGCCCAAACACTTACAAATAAGTTACATTTTCACTTAAATTGAGCCCCTAAAGTTCCCACTTCCTTAGACTCTATCCTCTTGGCCAGGTGGGGATGAATTACAGCTCAGAAGAACTCAGAGGAACTTAACTGGGGACCACCACCATCTCTCAGTGGCTGTCTCTTCGAAAACTTGCTTTTAGCCTTTTGGGTTGGTGTTTAGCTCCATGAAATCACATTCCCTTTTTTTCCTAAAGTGCTGCCTGAAATGTGTCTCCTTCGGCGTGTATTTAAATATATCTCGTGTGGTGGATTTCCCACATAGACAGACTCCTTGGAGACATCTGATACCTCACAGCATTCCGCCTTCCCCATGTTTCACTGCTGCCAAGCTGAAAATTACTGTGCAAGATACTTGTGAACCCTAAACTCAGAAGCACTGTATATTTTAAGTACTCCTAGTTAGCACCTGCGGAGTTGATACTAATTAACTCATTAAAAAAAAGGAAATTCAACCACTAGAGAGATTTTACCCTAATTTTATGAATAATATTTAAGAGCATGTAATTAGTTTACCAAATGTGACTCTTCTTACAGCCTTCTTTGGATGAGTTGCAATAGCTCGGCTATCACGTGTGTATTCTGTAGTATGAGAGTTATGTTTAGGTCTTAAAGAGAAACAATGTGGTATACAGCTCTTCTAGATATTCATAAATGTAAACTTGACATGTCTGAAAGATATTTTAAGTCAACCTAAGGGTCAAGGAAGCGTCTGGAAGGTAATGTTAACAGCAAGCATGGAATGGCCTCTTCCCACATGCTCTTCTCTGTTCGTCACTGTTGCAGGGCTATGTTTGAAGTAGACATGAGAGAGAGAGACGGTGGGAGTGTCACCATCACGAATCTGTCCTCCAAAGCTGTGAAGGCGTTCCTTGACTACGCCTATACCGGGAGAACACAGATAACAGATGAGAATGTGGAAATGTTCTTCCAGTTGTCCTCATTTCTTCAAGTCTCCTTCCTGGCCAAAGCTTGCAGTGACTTTTTAATAAAGAGCCTCAACCTCGTCAACTGTCTACGGTTGCTCTCTATATCAGACAGCTACGGTTCCCCTCGCCTGTTCGATCACGCCCTATACTTTGTACAGAACCACTTTTCCTTGCTATTTAAGTCCAGTGATTTCTTAGAGATGAATTTTGGAGTCCTGCAAAAATGTCTGGAATCGGATGACTTAAATGTCCCCGAGGAAGAAACTGTCCTGAAAGTTGTCCTTAGTTGGACCAAACATAACCTAGAATCAAGGCAAAAGCATCTGCCTTATTTGATTAAAAAAGTCCGGTTACATCAGTTATCGGAGGAGACGCTTCGAGACTGTCTGCTCAACGAGGAGTGTTTACTGAAAAGCACGAACTGTTTTGACGTGGTCACAGATGCCGTGAAGCGCGTGCAAGGTTCCGGCGGACTCTTCCCCGACGCTCGGCCATCCACCACGGAGAAGTACATCTTTGTCCACAAAACCGAGGAAAATGGAGGCGACCAATACACCTTTTGCTACAACATCAACAGCGACTCGTGGAAAGTACTGCCACAGTCGCACCTGATCGATCTGCCAGGGTCTAGTCTGTCTAGTTACGGAGAGAAGATATTCCTGACCGGGGGCTGCAAGGGGCCGTGCTGCAGAACCGTGCGGCTTCACATCGCAGAGTCCTACCACGACGCGACCGACCAAACCTGGTGCTACTGTCCCGTTAAAAACGACTTCTTCCTGGTATCAACTATGAAGACCCCAAGAACCATGCATACGTCAGTTCTGGCTCTCAACAGGTTATTTGTCATAGGTGGAAAGACCAGAGGGTCTCAGGACATTAAAAGTCTCTTAGACGTTGAGTCTTACAACCCTCTTTCCAAAGAATGGATGTCTGTTAGCCCCTTGCCCAGGGGCATATACTACCCCGAAGCCAGCGCATGTCAGAATGTCATCTATGTCCTTGGGTCGGAGGTAGAGATTACTGATGCCTTTAACCCATCGCTCGACTGCTTTTTTAAATACAACGCGACCACTGACCAGTGGTCTGAACTAGTAGCAGAGTTCGGGCAGTTTTTTCATGCAACGCTGATCAAAGCTGTCCCAGTAAACTGCACGCTGTACATATGTGACCTTTCCACCTACAAGGTGTATAGTTTTTGTCCAGATACCTGCGTCTGGAAGGGGGAAGGCTCTTTTGAGTGTGCGGGCTTCAATGCAGGCGCGGTTGGGATTGAAGATAAAATTTACATCTTGGGCGGCGATTACGCCCCGGATGAAATCACAGATGAAGTCCAAGTCTACCACAGCAGCAGGTCGGAGTGGGAGGAAGTTGCTCCGATGCCAAGAGCCTTAACGGAATTCTACTGTCAGGTGATTCAGTTCAATAAATACAGAGACCCATGGTTTTCTAACCATTTCTGAAAGGGGCATGTGCTTAGACATTCTAAAACTATTCCCGTTCTAGAAACCTACCGTAAATCTGCTAACCGTAATAGTTGGTAACAAGGCCTTTACCTCTTAGTAAAATAAATGTACCGTCTGTTAGAGAATCACTATGAATGTAAGCATACATGACTTAGCAGTTGCCGGAAACTTCAAAGACAAAATACACTTCCCAGACGTTATACTGAATATAACTGAATCTTGGAGAATCCAGAACACTTAGTATTCTCATCTGTAAATAAAACTCGTAGGCGTTACTGTCTTGATTTTTAGAGTACTTTATCCATAAAAGACTAGTAAGAACAAATCAGTGTTCACAGATTTGTACTATCTAGGTGGGGAAAATCTCTTAAGGTAGTGAAAATGGATTATTTGCACACTATATTAGATGAAGTGAAATTTTAATTAGAAAGAGGTAAGAAGCCTGCCCCGTTCCTACAGGAGTAAGAGTTGCTGAATTCCTACCCTTTCTGATCCTGGCTTAGCTTCTTTTCAGCCCGCCCTTTTTTCTTTTCCTTTTTCTTTTTTTTGGGTCAGGTAAACTTTTCTAAAATGCTGTGTATTTCCCCAGGCTTCTAAGCTGTACACTCACCATGGCTTGACTTTTTTTTATGATTCAACTCTTCATTAAAAGCATAATGTACCATGCTATAATGCCATAATGCCAATGGCAGTTACTGAAATGCTTTTAAAATTGCTTATTCTATTAGTTCTCAGTGTTCGTTGATTTCAATTTCTAGCAGTATCATATCTTTCTCATTTTCTGGCTCAGGCTCAGTAAATTAACATTCTTGATTTAATTATTAGTTCTAAGTTACAACCAATCTGAGTCTATCATAACCTTCTGAATGAAGTTCTTGGATTCCAAGATGGAGGTCCTCAAGTACTTTTTCTGTATCCTTGCCGGGTTCCAACATAATTGAGGATGGAGGAAATCTGGCCTCTAGCTCAGCGTGTCCTTATGTTGAATTTCTTAATTTTTTAAATGTTCAAATTTGAGTTGCAGTAAGAAATTTCAACATTTAAATTAGTACCTTATCAGTTTCCTTTGATGATATATATCAACTATAAAGCACCGTGTTGGTTTACAACTTACGTAAATTAGTCACAGTGATTTATTTTCTAATTTTTTTTAAATGACTAGGTTTTTGGTGTTGCTCAAATTTACAACCTGCTGTATCTATTTAGATGTTTAATCATCTTTCACCCAAACAAAGAACGAGTATCAATCATCCTTGTTCTCAGGTAGGATGATTCTTTGTTGCAAGAGAGTATGTTTCTTTCCTTAGTTTAAAACATATAACCATTTCAGGTTGTAAAAGTAGAAATAAACCTAAATAAAGGTCCTTCTACTATGCCATATAAGCTTAATATATATATATATTTTTTCAAAATAGAACATTAGACTACATGATCACGCATTTCCAAAATTGGACTGTCCCTAATCAGATTAGGCTGTTGCATAAAAAGTATTCTGTAGAATTGTGGGCTGTCCCTCCTAAGTGGGCTCTGCCCTTTCCCGTATGTATGTGTGTGTGTGTGTATGTATGTGCAAGAAAAAAAAGAAGTTCTGTGAAGGTTTTTGTGTGTATACTTGTGGCTTTGAAAAAATTATTTAGGAAAGACCGTAACACAGTGGGTGACCTACCTGGATTTACTGAACTGTTAACTTAAACATATATAAATAATTAAAGTATGTTTAAAATAAATATTAATTACTGACTCTAGGAATTGTTCATCTCTTCCAGAAAGGAAAAACTAAGGCGAAACAATCCCTTCCTGATCTTATTTCATTACTAGATCATCTTGATGTCCGCCAATCTTCTCACTAGCTGTTGGTTCATGGTAATGTTTCTAGAAACAAGGCCTAGGAAGCTCCCTCTGCATTATATTTAATACACTTTCTAACACAGGAGGCTTTTTTCTACAGTTGCTGCGCTTGACTTGTTAATCATGTTTTTCTCATTGTCATCCCTTTACATCCACAGCTGAGTGCTCTTTGTCATTTATAACAGCAAGAAAAGTACTCCACCTAGTCATCGACACCTGAATTCTTCCTTTATTGACCTTTTTTTTACTTTGATCCTTGGCCCCAGAGCACAGACTGCTGGGCTGGGCCTGGCTCCATTAATGACTGATCGTGTTCTAATTTTACATCTTCTTGTAAAGGTGGCACTTTCATTATCTGTCTGCCATATTGACAAAATGGTTGTCTGTGATCCGCACCCCCTGAGGAACCCAGCCACATGCACACGTGGTAAGTGACCGAACTGGTTATAGGCTTCTCGTCTTGCCGATCCCTGGCTTTACCGTGTGCGAGAACCATGCCTGTCACGCTGGCCTGGCTCCATTCTGGATCTCTGACAGGCAAGTATCTGATCTTTCAAGGTTATTCTCAGAACCCCAAGAAAGAGCTGTATTCCTGTCTGTAAAGTTAGGTCAGAGGAAACAACACATCCCTTTATCTATGGCCTCTTCCCCAAGTCTTTTTTTTTTCTCTCTAAAGTCTGCTTTCCCCTCATGATCCTTGTTCAGCCAATAATGCAATGTAAGAGACAAAATAATTGTGCTCATTACCTAGATTGCTTTCCTTCTTGTAGAAAAATTCTGTTAAACATTTCTAAGTTCTTTATCATTTGGATTATGCACGCAAAAAAAAAAATCTAATACATCTTCTAAAATTGAAAGTAGGTCTACGGCATTATTATATATGAAGACGATTAAATTGAATATTTATATGAAATCAGTTCAAAGTTAATGGACACTCCCGGGGTGATCTACAAGCTTGATTTCAAATGTGGAGCACCTTTTGTTCATTTATTGCTTGAAAAACTGAGCAGTAGGAAGAATATTTGCATAATCAAAATTAACTACCTTCCCAGCACACCCAGCTCTGGTTCTGGGTGGGAAGGAAGTCTTTACCATGGCAGTATTCGATCTGCTACTCTGGAAAGCCAGTGTGCTTTGAGAGTGACCACATCTGGTATGGAGAGCAACTGGATCTGAGTACGGTGGACCTCGCTCAAGGGGCACCATTCAGAAAATCAGACTCAAGTAAAGAGAGAAGCATGTATTGACATTCCAAGATAGGGAAGCAGTAAATACAATCTAACGATCAAGTATGGTGTGGACTATGTAGTGTTACTGTTAGGTGCTCATTCTCAGTTTAATTGGATCCTGTGTCTGCAAAGTCTTTTATATTTAGAGTTGAAAATGGCTTCCATGGGCAGCCCTGGAGGGCAACCTAAAAAGAAAGGCTAGACTTTATAGAGAACCAGATTTCCATTCAGCATAAGAAATCACTTGACTCCCCTTTGCAAGACATATTCGGAGTAAGACAAGTCCTCAGATGGGCCCTGTGGCCGATGGTCCGCCCTGTAAGTCCTATATAGCAGGCAACAACCAAAGATTTCTACATGCTCTTTACACCTTCCCATCTTTCTAGTTTTCTGACGTATGACTGATGACTGCCTCCTCTGATTTATTGAGCATTTTAGATTCTAAGGAACTTGATCTTGGTAGCTCACAGTAGCTCTGCACACGCAAGGTTTCAGTGGGACCGGAGTCTTACAACTATGCCAGTTTAGGACGTCTTACTGGAGACAATCTGTTCTTCATTTTTTTTTTTAATCACTCAGGAAAAATCTATAAACGGTGCTGATGTTTTTAGTGCACTGCTAATAGGGCGTTTTCCTCCTCTCTCCTATGGGTGCACATCTGTTTCACAGAGAATAGACACTGAAAGACCAGCACCTAAAATTTTCTCCTGAATTAGTTCCTGTTTTGCTGCAAATGTTGCTGTCTAGTTAAATGCAGTGATTCTAGTTAAAGAGTATATGACTTAAAAGAATATATCTTAAAAACCTAGATGTGTTTATAAATCGATTCTGTTGGATGGCACTAATAATGCTTAATTAGATTTAATATCTCGTTAGGAAATATAATCACAGGACGGTACTAGTATGCATTGATCAAAAGATAACTTCTAAATCCTAGACGCCTATTCAAACTTGAAGATAGCCTTGGAATCTAGCACAGCTTCCGACGTGCCGGAGAGAAGGCCCCTCTGAGTTCCAAAACACTCTGAGAGGTGATTCACCCTGACAGATGGTTTTTTTTTTCCAATTCCTAATTCAATTCTTTCAGGAATAAAGAGCTCAATGCCTTCATTTTTGAAAAGTTCTATTACTGCTCACATAGAAAGCTCTGCTTCCTCCCGGCATTAACTTCCCGCCCCTGACTCCACAAGTATTTGAAACTGTAGCATGTCTCTCCTTCCTATAAAATCAAGGTGTCATTTTCCTTCCTGATGAAATGCTTAGCACTTTAAAACCTGCCACCTGGGGTTACATGCCTTTTCTTGTACAGGTGCCTCAGAAAATCTATCCTAATTCTCTCGCCTTTTCTGGGGGTTGAGCATGACCAGCCTTGCGGAATCTCTTGATAATTCAGGCATTTTCATCCCCGAACCTGCTCTAGTTCTTACAAATCCATTCTGAACTAGAGCCCAGCTGGGTCTTTCTCCTTTTAAGCCTCCCCCCCACCCACCGCCCCCCGACCACCATCAACATAAACTACAAACATAGTTTTTCTGGGAGAGGAATTCTAAAGCCAAATTTTAGTAAGTCTTTCAACCATTTATCAGTAGTTAGGGTTCTCAGACTCTTAAAACCACTTCTAATAAAGACCTTGAAAAGTATACAGAAATAGAAACCAAAGTAGTCACATCCTTGGTGGGTAATGAGAGGACGATTTGCTTACACATCAATGAAGATTAGCCTTATGGTAACAGCGATCTAAGTGTTGAGCTTCACCTATGCTGTTAGTCTGACTGGCTAGAGCATGCCCTCTCCCGGTAACGACGCCCCTGCTGAATAATGCTATGAGCCAGGTAGCTCTACTCATCCCATTGACTTGGACAACATTCCCCACCACAGCTGTCTAACTAGTTCACCAAATGATGCTGTTGGTTCCAAGGGAAACAAGGCGGCTGGCGTAACAGTACAGTTCCCTGAGTATCACATTGTGGTGTAAATATTTCTTTATGTGTCTGTCTTCCTCATTTAATTGGAAGCTCTTAGGAATAGGGACAGTATATTCATCATTTCTGGACCTAGCAGTTAGCACAGTGCTGCATATAATAAGACATCCAGTAAACTGCTTTTCTGTTGACCCAATATGTAAAACAAAGAAGATTTGTTACAACTATATTGTTACTGAGTAGGTCCATTATAGCTGTACATTTTGCAGCTTATTTCCATGGACAAAGGAGATCATTTTGATCTACTTCAGGATCTGACATCTTAGAAGGCTATCACATCATACTTCAGTTATGAGTGTGTGTTCTTTTTGTAACATCTGAGACCTGTCTCATGGTCAAAGTCTGAGAAGCCTGGGTTAGGGGATTTACCCGGCTGCAGTTTTTGTTAGTGTTTGGAAGAGCGAACATTGAAGCATTTGTTGAGAGACGCGGAGCACTGTCAGAGAACACGGACGGCTGCGCCATATGTGCACAGTTGGTTCCTGAAAGTAGAATTACAGGTCCAGTCATTTATCGCCTGCTTTTTAGTGCTTAGGGACTGTTTGTCCTCAGTGAATTTTATATCTAATTCTGTGCTTCCTTTCAAAGGTGATCGATCCTATATAAGACAATGACTGCAAAGTCCCTTAGCGGACATGCAACCCACTTTCGTCCCCCATTAGAGCCTAATAGTTCAGCGACATCTCGGCACCGGGGGAGCCAGTGCTCCGGCTACTGAACCCTGCAAACAAGTTTCCTCATTTCCCTATTAGTGGAATGTGGGCTTTTGCGATATGCTTCGAGAAACAAAATCAGAATTTCTGCAGGTCCATGTGAACCATATTACCATGTAGTGAACATTTCAATTCTGTAAAATAATAATTTATTAAAATGTACCTCAGAAAAGAACACATTCTGCGTGTACCTGTTGTTACTGGAAAGGACAGCAGTGGGTACAGGTGGGAGCTGAGCTGCTCATTTTCTCGCCCCCTCCGCCCCCCAGATGCCCTGAGTGCTCTGATCAGACTCAGGGTTCCAGGGTGTGGTGGCGGGAGTTTGGGGGGAGGGTGTCCGAAGGGACCTCTAGCTCTGAGAACGGGCCCTGCATGCGCTTCAAGGCGGACACCCCCATCCAAGAGAGCACAGCACCCCTCGGACTTCAGAGGAGTCACAGGTGAGACCCACCCCCCACCCCAGGCCCTGAGAGCTAAGGAAGAGCAGACCAAAGGTCCCTGAGCCACAAATGACAGCAGCAGAAGCCAGCCGGCTGTGCACGGTCCGGCTCCCCGGATACGAGGCACACCCGCAACAGCCGGCTTCCGGGCAATAAGCCTCCTCCCTAAGCTCATAAGCCCAGATGCCTGGGGGAAGCTAGGGAAGGGGCCCTGAAGCCGGACTCGGACCATGGAAAGATTGTTCACGTGCTTACACTGGACAAATGTCTCAGTTCCAATTCCTGTCATGTTTCCTTTTTCTGCATAGGCCCATTTTCCATCATGTCTCTGGCCTTCCTATGTGGTGAGCTGTGGTTTACTAATGACATTGACCTTGGCTCCCAGGTCCCTCTCTGCACTACTGTCCAGGTGGAAAAAGAGTTCCTCCTCAGAAACCCAACCGTTGAAAAACCAAGTCCGTCCCACAGGCCAGCTGCCTTCTCCGAATTTCTAAGGCTCTCTGGCACTCCCGTTAACCACTGGTCCAGACTAACTGCTCCAAACAGCCTCTTCTTGCCTCCAATTCCCCATCTGCCTCCAGCTTCTGCTGTTCCCTTTGGCCCTCAAACCTGGAATCATTCCTTCTCTTTAATCCCCTACACAGAAGACTCTCAAAAACTTATTAAAAACATAAAGGTAATGTGCTATGGTTAGTGCTGTGAGTTGTGTAAACCTGGCGATTCACAGACATGTACCCCTGGGGATAAAAATATGTTTATAAAAAATAAAAATTAAAAAAAATAAATAAAATGTCAAAAAAAAAAAAACCATAAAGGTAGGAGCGCCTAGGTGGCTCAGTTGGTCAAGCGTCTGACTGCTGGTCTCAGCTCAGGTGACGATCTTGGGGTTGTGAGATCAAGCCCCACGTCAGGCTCTGTGCTCAGTGTGGAGTCTGCTTATGATTCTCTCTCTCCCTCTCCCTCTGCCCCCTGCCTGCTTGTTCTCTCTCGCTCTCTCACACATACACACAAAAGAAGAAGAAGGAAGGAAGAAAGGGAAAGGAAAGGAATAAGGAAAGAGAAAGGAAGGGAAGCTTTGTTCTTAGGTCATGAAACAAAATGGTTAACATACTGCCATTTGAAGTTCTTTCCCCAATTCTAAACCTACCTGAATTTGTCCTCCCTGCCCCCCATAATAAGAAAAAAAAAGAAGAGAGAGAAAAGCCCCTCAAGGACAAAATGTAATCTCCATACTTACAGAAAATAAATTGCAAAGGACACTTAAACTAGCAGTTTATCCCCTTTCCAATCACTCAGCATCAGTCATTACTCTGCTACGGGGGCCTCACACATTTACAGAATGAAGTACCCAGTATGTTCTAGCAAAAACTACTTGGAGCAATTTAGCCAATAAACAGATTTTCATTGACTCATATGTATATTTTACAGGGAAAAATAATCCTAAAAATTAATACTACTTTCATGATGACTATAGAGTCAAAATAATGTTTATAAAGTGTTTTGAAGTTTTTGAAACTAAAAGATGCTGGTTTTTTAGGCAATGTGGCACTAAACCAATCAATCAATTAATAAGGCCTAATTAATTAAAACTGCAGGCTGTATTTTTAAATACTTGTATAAAACCCATGTTTCCATGGGTGCCTGGTGGCTCAGTTGGTTAGGCGACTGCCATCAGCTCAGGTCATGATCCCAGGGTCCCAGGGTCGAGTCCCACATTGGGCTCCCAGCTCCAGGGGGAGTCTGCTTCTCCCTCTGATCTTCTCCCCTCTTATGTGCTCTCTTTCTCTCTCTCTCTCAAATAAATAAATAAAATCTTAAAAAAAAAAAACAACCATGTTTCCAGGATAAAATTTGTTTGCACTTATTAAATTTTGCAATCTTAAAGACTTCCACAAAGCTTGATGAAACTAGACCCAAGATAGTGAACTTAATAATATTCAGGAAAAAAATTAAGAAATCTGTGGGACTGGGGCACCTGGGTGGCTCAGTGGGTTAAAGCCTCTGCCTTCGGCTCAGGTCATGATCCCGGGGTCCTGGGATCAAGCCCCACATTGGGCACTCTGCTCGGCAGGGAGACTGCTTCCCTTCCTCTCTCTCTGCCTGCCTCTTGCCTACTTGTGATCTCTGTCAAATAAATAAATAAAATCTTTTAAAAAAAATCTGTGGAACTTAAAATAGAATGTAGGCATTAATATTAAACACATCATCCTAGTATTTATAGTGTTAGATTCCACTGCTCTGCACCTGATAAATATTTTTGCATTTCTTCCAAGTTCAAGATTTGTGTAGCCTGATTTGGCTCTAGTGTTAATTAGTGAATCTTCCATGGGAAGTTAATTACCCTTCCCTAACCCTGACCAAAATGTATGCTGTAAAATGAGCTAAATTTTTTAATCAAGAAAAGGCTTTCCCTGTGGGCTTTTCAGATTTAAAAATCCAATTAGCCTTAATGTTTTCCTTTTAGAGATTAACCACCCTTTTATGTTATGAAACATTAATTGGAATTCAAACTATTTATAGATATTTTTTATTTTTTTTAATTTATGTATTTGTCAGAGAGAGGGAGAGAGAGCGAGCACAGGCAGACAGAGTGGCAGGCAGAGGCAGAGGGAGAAGCAGGCTCCCTGCCGAGCAAGGAGCCCGACGTGGGACTTGATCCCAGGATGCTGGGATCATGACCCGAGCCAAAGGCAGCCGCCCAACCAACTGAGCCACCCAGGTGTCCCTATAGATCTTTTTTAAACAACCTTTAAACAAATCAGTAAATTTTTTATTTCTTTTACAAATAGTATTCACCTTGTATCTATTTCTAAAGAAATAAAATGTAACCATAGTATTCTTCCATTACTATAGAGTTCATGTTCCTCTTAACGATCACAAGCTATACTCATGTTTCTAGGAATAATAAGGAGCATCAATTCCCTGTGACCAAGGACACCAGGGAACCCATAGGATGTGGAGTCTGCACCTCAGCAACAAGGGAGTTGGTGCTGGGAGTAGAAACCGGTGCTTCTCAGAGGAGTCAGGCCAGAGGAGTCAGGCCAACAGCTGTAAACAATCCTGGCTCCGTCCAGCTCTCCAGCCACCCCCGCTGGCCTTGAGTGGGCTACACTGAAAACCAAGGCCAGGACTTTGAGGGAAAATAAAACAAAACAGAACAGGAAGGTGTCCTGTGGGGAGGAGGAGGGAGCAGGACTCAGGCAGAGGCCTTCAAATGCAGCAGCGGGGCCCAGACATCCTGGTTCTGCCTTGTTCCTCCATGGATCACTGGGGTTTTTCTGAGCAGGAGACCCTAGTCCATAATAAGTGAGAAGGTTTCTCCTGACCCGTTCTACTTCTAGCACCTTCATTTCTTCCACTGGGCCTGTGCAGTCAACACTTGCCTGGAGTAACAGTTACCGTCATGTGAGTGGGAAGGCACGAGGCAGGAAGGTGTGACAGGCCTTGCTGGATGGCAGGCCCTTCTCGCCACCACGTCTTCACCAGTCCCCTACTGTTCAGGTCCCCATGACAAGCTACCTCAAGTGTAATGGCTGAAGACAGCCTTCTTGCTCCTGCTCCTGCAGGGTTGGCAGGGACAGCTTGTCTCCGCTCCACACGCTGGTGGCTGGAGGGGTTCACCCAGGGCTGGGGGCCTCCCACATGGCACCAGGGTGCTGGCTGTCCGTGGGATGCTCCATCCCCGTTCACGTGGCCGCTGTGTCCATGTGGTCTGTCTCCGCTAGGACTGCGCAGTCCACCACAGGAAGCGCCAGCCACACGTGGCGATTTACACTGAAAATAATACTGATCAAAATGGCTGGGAGTGAAAGAGTCCGTTTCTCAGCGACCAGCCCCATGACAAGTACTGAGGAGTCCTGCGTGGCGAGCGTCTACCGCACTGGCCCGCGTAGGGCCGGGTCTAGGGCCTCTCCCCCGGCAGGTCAGACCAGGCCTCTCCCCCAGGCGGCTGACTCCCCCTGACACAGCAGAGCACCGAGGCCTCAAGACCTGGCCTCAGACACCCCAGACGCCACTTCTGCATTCTGCTGGCCGAAGCCCTTCACAAAATAACAGATTCAAGGACGGAAAATTGACTCTGAAGCAAGAAATACCACAGGGGCCACAGCGGCAGAGAGGGAGGATTGATCTGACGCCATTTTTAACACTCAACCTCCACAGCTGACTCAACTGTGTGTTCTCTCCCTGCAGAACGGGGCCCCTCCCGGCCTCGCCTTTCCTCCCCTGCTGCCTTGCATCTGTGTTGCTCTCTGCATGGCAGCCACGATCCCGCCAAGCTCTGCCTCTGTATCCCCTTCCCGTCACGACTGTGAGGTAAAACTATGTGATGAAGTAAAGACTGCTCGAGTCCCACTGTCAGACTTTCGGCTCCTAGGATCACATGCTCCAATCCTTTGCCCCTGTCTTGCTCTGTCACGCTTGGCAAAATCAAAACTCAGCACAAGTGGTCTGATGAGAACATCCCATCTCTAAATTCCCATCACCAACCACACCTACCCACTACCAGCATCCCTGTCTCTCTCCACCAGCGCTGCACTCCCAGAGCCCCAGGGGAGGCCTGAAACCAAATCCTAGTATATTGTGTTTTTCCCTACATATAATTTCATTTATAAACAAGGCGCAGTAAGAGATTAACAAGAATAACTAGTGACAGAATAGAACTATAACAACACACTGTAATGAAAGTTATGGGAATATGGTGTCTCTCTCTCAATATCTCATCATACTGGACTCACCATTCTTCCTGGGATCTTGGGAGATGGGAGAACTCCTGTGTGGCGAGATGTGTGAGGTGGGCAGTGAGGTAGCATCAGTTTATCAGGAGGAAGGTCATCGGGTCCTGGCCACGGGCGACCACAGTATCTGTGGAAAGCGAACCACAGAGGAAGGGGGCTGTGATAGATGCCGTGTGCTTGTGAGATTACACCCCCTTTCCCCTTGGCAATCCTTCCTCCTTCCATCTCCCCAGCTCCATGGGTCACTCCTACCAGCACACAGACATGGGGACAGCATATGCCTTCTAGCAACTGCTCCACTTCTCTGCATGTGTCCATTTCTCATCTTTCTTCGCTCAGGCTTCTGCCAGTGACTTCACCACAACTGCTTCTGTCAAGAGCACCAGTGGCCTCCAGATTCTTCTCTTGCCTGACCTGTCAGCCACTTCTTACTTTCCTTGTGGGGCTTCCAGAACCTCACCCTCTTCTGGCTTTCCTGCGGCCTCACTCCAGCTCAGTCTGCTATGCGTGCTCCCTCCCTTGTCTCGAATCTTCTGAAGTGAGGGTGCCCCAGGGATCAGCTTGAGACTATCTGCTCCCTCCACACCATCTCCCTGGGTGATCTCATCCAGTGTCAGTACCATCCATTTGCCAATGGCTTCTAAACGTATACTTCTAACCCATACCTCTTCTGAAGTTCCTACATCAAAATTCCTGCATATCATCTCCTGTCATGTCTAACAGACGTCCAAAAACTTAAGGTTTCCAACGCTCAACTCCTACTACACTTTCTTACAACCCAGACATTGTCCTTCCATTTCCTCACGCCAAAGGGTCTGCAGATATCTTCACCTCGCCCTGCTCACCCTCACGCCCCACGCATCAGGAATTCCCATAAGCTCTGCCTTCCGAAAACCACCAGAGTCACCACCGCCTCTGCCCCGACCTGGGCCACGGCCACCTCTTCTGCGGAGCGTTCTAGCAGCTTCCTGACCAGTCTCTCTGCCTCCACTCAGAGCCCTATAGTCTGTTCTTAACACCACAGCCACAGTGGTCCTGTCGGATCTCGGTGGATCAGGTCATTTCATTCTTCTGCCCAAAACCTTCAGATGGTTCCGAGTTTCTCTAAGAAAACCAGTCTGTGCCGCGGACCCGCTGTCTCCTACCTCTCCGACCTCCTCTCCTGCTACATTCTCCCTCCACTCACTCAGCACAGGAGGCCCCTCCTCGGGGCTTCCATGCTGAGGGCTTCCTTTGCGGGAAGGCTCTCTCCCAGCTCCCCTCCCTCTTCAAAGCTCAGCACAAACGCCAGTTTGTGAACGACGCTTACCTTACCCGAGCACGCTAAACCTGCCACCAGCCCAGTCCCCAGAGCCTCCAGCCCCGACACTCTGCTCTTCCTTTATCTACTGCTCACCTTCTAACATACTGTGTTGTGTATATTATACACACAGATTATGCACATATACATACATATATAGTATACATCATGTACAGTGTATTATTACACAGTGTATATTAGACTTTATGTTTTCTTCTGCTTAAGCTACATTAAGGCAGGGATCGTAAGTACCACTACTGGGTACATGATAGGTGCTTAACAAACACTTGTCAAGGGACACCTGGCTGGCTCAGTTAGTAAAGCATGAGACTCTTGATCTCAGGGTCGTGAGTTCAAGCCCCATACTGGGAGGAGAGATGAGTTTAAAAAAAAAGAAAATTCAGGGGCGCCTGGGTGGCTCAGTGGGTTAAAGCCTCTGCCTTCAGCTCGGGTCATGATCCCAGGGTCCTGGGATCGAGCCCCGAATCAGGCTCTCTGCTCCATGGGGAACCTGCTTCCTCCTATCTCTCTGCCTGCCTTTCTGACTACTTGTGATCTCTGTCAAATAAATAAATAAAATCTTAAAAAAAAAAGTCAAATAATGAAATGAGGTATTTGAACCCTGCATATTTTATCTATACCAATACCAGAATGATGCTGAAACAAATTTAAATACATTAGAACAGTTGAATAATCAAGAGTAACTACTCCAGGTGGTAAAATCATGAATGAAGTTAAATCATATCTTTCCTATGACCAGTTCCAGGTCAAACTCTCAGGACACATTAATTACCCTTTTCCCCTCTGCTAGCTTTCCCTCTATATTTATCTGACCTATGTCCCATGTCTAAAGAAATCTGCTAGTCCATTAATGCATTAGTCCATAATGGATTAAAGTAGGTACTTCATCAGGAAAATGCCTATAACAAGAATTTTATTTCCAAAAGTCGTATTTTTTTAAATCGTTGTTTGTCTTATACTTTCAGTTGTCCTTTAGTTATACTTTAGTCATATTTGTGACAATTTGAGAGGTTTAAATATCAGTTTTGCAATATGAAATTATTTTCATTTGAATATGTCATTCCTCCTTCACCCTTAATTCACATCACTAGGAATTTGGTATATGGAGCGAGACTCTGTCATGAAGCTATTTAGTACCTTAGTGACTCTGTTTCTATCTCTGGAAAATGGGAAGAATAGTTGTGTCCTCACCACAGGGTCACTGTGAGAATTCACCGTGTTTAACAAACGCAGAATCCTCCCAGTAATGTCAGGTCCATAACAGTACCATGGAAGGGTTAATTTTTATTGTTGAAACTCTAATTTTGAAAAAAAGTTTTTTTTTTAGTTTTATTTATTTATTTGAAGGAGAAAGAGAGAGGCTGGGAGGGTTAGAGGGAGAGGGAGAGAATCCCAAGCAGACTCCATGCTCAACGTAGAGCCCAATGCAGGGCTCGATCCCATGACCCCCGAGATTATGACCTGAGCTGAAGTCAAGAGTTCAACACTTAACCGACTGAGCCACTCAGGGACCCCTAATTTTGAAATTTAAGTTGTATATTTATTTTCAAATACAATTCTCTGTCTTTTAAACTTAGGGTGCAGATTTAAAGATAAGAGTATGAAGGGGGGCGCCTGGGTGGCTCAGTGGGTTAAAGCCTCTGCTTTCGGCTCAGGTCGTGGTCCCGGGGTCCTGGGATCGAGCCCCGCATCAGGCTCTCTGCTCCTCGGAGAGCCTGCTTCCTCCTCTCTCTCCCTGCCTACCTCTCTTGCCTACTTGTAATCTCTGTCTGTCAAATAAATAAATAAAATATTCATTTAAAAAAAAAAAAGA
>PISX010014968.1:0-51246 GCA_004024625.1 Mellivora capensis | reverse complement strand
TCTGGAATATCTTCATATACTTATTAGCCATTTGCGTTTCCCTTTCTCTGAATTATGTATTCTTTGTCCATTTTTTCTGTTGTGTTTCTTGTTTTATTGATATAATAAAAATCTGCTAATATTTATTGAATGTTTTTAGGCAAAAAGTCTTCTAAATAATTTTATCTTCACAATAACCTTAAGAGGTACTTTTTTTTTTTTTTAAAGATTTTGTTTATTTACTTGAGAGAAGAGAGAGCGTGAGCTGGGGGAACGTCAGAGGGAGAGGGAGAAACAGATTCTCCACTGAGCAGTGAGCCTGAAGTGAGCTCCATCCTAGGACCTGACATCGGGACCTGAGCCCAAGGCAGACACTTAACTGACTGAGCCACTCAGGGCCCCTGAGGTAGGTACTCTTATTGTTATCTTCATGTTATTTGTGAAGAAAGTAAGACCAGAGAGGTTACACAAGGTGTTCAAAGTTACATGGCTAGTATGTTGTTGAGCTGGATTATATAGGGCTCCATTTCCATTTTAAAGGTTTTGTTGTTATTGTGAACAGTAGCCATTGTTTTTCCTAGTTAGTTATTGACAGGAGACTTTGTAATTTTTAAATTTGGCAACCTTGCTGAACTCCTTTGTATTTCTGTTGATTATGTTTACTTTTAATTTTTATTTTATTTTATTTTTTTAGGATTTTATTTATTTATTTGGCAGACAGAGATCACAAGTAGACAGAGAAGCAGGCAGAGAGAGAGAGAGAGAGGGAAGCAGGCTCCCTGCTGAGCAGAGATTCCCCGATGTGGGGCTCTATCCCAGGACCCGAAGATCATGACCCGAGTGGAAGACAGAGGCTTTAATCCACTGAGCCCACCTGGGCACCCCATGTTTACTTTTTAAATGTAGATGATGATACTATCTGCAAAACACATTTCTTTATTCCACTTACCCTTACATTTAATTTCTTATTTATAGTCTGCCTTCCCTCTTAGTACATAATCTCCATGAGACCAAACACTTGTCCTGTTGTATCCCCAGTGCTTAGAACAATGCCCATCACATAGCATGTACTCAATAAACATGTATGGAATGAATGAATTGCAGTTGTTTAGATACATTTTCTTCTCTTCCTTATATATCACTAATTAAAAAAAAATTTTGTATTGTATAATATTTGTCCTAGGAATTATAGGACTATATTAGATCACAAAGGTGATTCTGGGAATAATTTTTTTGCACCTGATCTTATAGGAAGTGTTATTTAATTTCCATGATTTTGTTGATTTGTTAATTTTGTCAATTGCCTCTCATTCTTATTTTCTGCAATTTGGCTTATTTGCTTATTTCCTTTAGATATTTGCTGAGAAGTGGGATTACTAGATCACATGGTAATTCTATGTTTAATTTTCTGAGGAACCCCCACACTGCCTTCCACAGTGGTTGCACCAATTTACTTTCCCTCAAACCTTGCGCAAGAGCTCCCTTTTCTCCACATCTTCGCCAACACTTGTTTCCTGTCTTCTTGAGTCTAGTCATTCTGACTGGTGTGAGGTGACATCTCATTGTTGTTTGATTTGCCTTTCCTTGGTAATGACTTGCTGGTTGGGTCCCTGGGAGGGCAGAACTGACCCTGGATTGTGACTGACTGAGAAGAGCTGACACTGAGTACAGGGTTCTTTCAGGATCTTTGGAGGGCATGGATGGGAACTCTCTCTTGCAGGTTCTCTGTGCTGGCAAGACTGTTTGTAGACTCTCAAAGGGACAGGCCAGAGCCAAGTTACAAGACCCTTTCAGAATCTATGGTCTGACTGAGTTTCGTGGGCTTACCTCTGTGAGGGGCTGGAGCTGGTTTGTGGGCCAGTTTGGTGTCCGGAGGAGGGAAGGAGTTTTGTATGCCCGTTACCAGACACCTGACAAATGAGGGTACAGAACTGCTCCTGGGTCCTTTGGCATATAGTACTGGTGACAAGGCCAAGTCAACCAGGGCTACTGGGTCCTCAGGGGTACAGAACTGTTCCATGGCTGTAGCTGGGACCACGGTTGGTGAGTTGGCTGTGTAGGCCTGCATTCTGAAAATGGCTTTCCTAAGCCTTAAACTACACCTGAGTTTCACAGTCTCCTACCTGGATCCTGAGTCTTCCATGAGACACTTTTGTCTATGGATGGCCACCAAATTATTGTTATTCAGAGGGGAATGAGAAGGGAATATCTTATTGTCCATCTTGCTGATGTCACTTATAGGCTCCTGACTCTAGGCTCCTGAGCTCCCTTTCCTTAAATCATTAGTTTAGAAGACTTGAAATTTTTCTAATGACAACCTCTTCCTGCCCCTTTGAGATGTAAATATTTTTAAAAGCTTTTCACAATTTTTACAATCCAGGACTATCTTTCTCAAAGACCTGGGAACCAACTACTTTTTTTTTTTTAAGCTTTTTCTTATTTATTGGACAGAGAGAGAGATCACAAGTAGGCAGAGAGGCAGGCAGAGAGAGAGGGGGAAGCAGGCTTCCCGCTGAGCAGAGAGCCCAATGCAGGGCTCACTCCCAGGACCCTGAGATCATGACTGAGCTGAAGGCAGAGGCTTAACCTACTAAGCCACCCAGGTGACCCTATGGAACCATCTTCTTGAAATGTAATCATTGAGGAAGACAGTGCCCCTGGCTCCCAGTCTCTGGGAGGGTGGGAGTCTCCCTTCAGTGAAGATGTGAGAGAGCTTACTTTTCCTCTGGGTGAAGTTAATTAGCAAACACAACCAGTCTGTGATCCCTCTACCTCAGTAGTTCTGAAAACTCTGTAGTCCTTTGTTTCAGTAGATTTGAGTTCAGACTGAGTTCTGAGTTCTCTCTCCTATTGCAGTAACCTTGCATAAAGTCTTTCTTGCCTCTTTAATTTTGTCTGGTGAGATTTTTAAATTGGTTACTTCCAGAAAGAAAAATAATGACCATAAAAAAACTGCATGAGAGCCCATTTGTATGAAATTATACATACATGTATGTGCATGTGTGCATAGAGACATATATGAAACATGGTTATAAACGTGAAAATAATGGCAACCCTAAAATAGTGGAATTGGGATTTCTAGTAATCTTTAATTTCTTCCTTACTCTTGTATTGATTGTAATTTTCACAGTGAAGATCCATTATCTATCCTGCCCTGAAAATGGGTTAAATAAATAGTACCACTGTTTTATAGGCCTAGCTTCTGAAATGGTTAAGAGCTGGACAAGACAAGGTAAGACATAGAGAGATAAAATAATTAGCTCCATTGTTGATAAAATTGGTGTTGGAGAATGTGACATATAGGCAAGTGGGCTTCATAATTTTGGCCTTCAGAATTAGATAGGTTGACACCCAGTCATAGGCAGAACTGAGCGCCTGTGATTCTTCGGGTCAGGGAATAGCTCCACAAAATTTGGGACATGAGGGGGCAGAGTTTATTGTGTCCTTTCTGCAAGCAACTTATTTTCAAGAGAGAGATGAGAGGAAGGAGATAGGTTAGGCATTCCCAGTTGTACTTTTCAAAGTCACAGATCTGATTAAATCATTTTCCCCACCTCTCAGGAGCAAGAGTGAGAGGCCAGAAGTATTGTACAAGCAGAACCTTATTTATTTGGGAGGAAACCATAGAAACAGAAAAGAAGAATTCCTGATTGTGCTAGGCATTCCCAATATCTATTCTTTCCTTCTTTATCAGTATTAGAGCCCATAAATTCAGCTAAGCCCATGGCCTCCCAGAGGGAAAGTCTCTCACAGATAAAGTGTGGTCATGTGCTTAAATATGGTCAATCTGAGGTAAGTGGGAAAAGGATCATTCAACTTCTAAAAAGTTTCCTCCAAAGAGGGGACATGCCCTACTCCTTTCTTTTCTTTCCTTCCTGCTGCTTTTAATGTGGGCATGATAACAAGCCTAGAATAGCCATAACGTGAAAAACACATGGTGCGGGTGGTAGAATGAGAGGATCAAAGAAACCCAGGTTTCTTGTGGTGGATTGGGCATGCAAATTCTAGACTTCCTGAGAGAGAGAGAGAGAGAGAGAGAGAGAGATGCAGAGAAGGGACACATTTAGCACGTTTAAACTCCTGGAAATGGGAAGATGCATCAGACACAAACTAAAGGTAGGACACTGGCTTGGTGATTGACCAGTGGGCAGCAAAAACCCAGACTTTGCAGGGTGAAAGTCTAATGACTGCTGTTATTTAGCGGCAGTACATTTGAAAAAAGAAAACTATCAGAATTAGGAAGCTAAGCCCCTGCCAACTAGGGGTGGGCTAAGGCAGATGAGGGCTTGCAGCTTATAGGTCATCAGATCACAGAGACAGATCTAGACCTGACTGAGAAAGAGTTCATCACCCAGAGATCCTGGACTTTGATCTGGAGGTGATACCTGGTTAGAACTTTGCTATTATCTTTTTTGAGGAGGGGGTGTGTGTCTTCTATGTAGAGGAAAGGTACACACAGATAGCTGGGTGGCCAAAGGGACAGGTGGTAGTTGAGATTGCAAGTTAGTCTCTAATAGCCATTCTTCTCTTCTTCCTCAGACATAGAACCTTCAAGTGTTAATTGGACACTTGGTTGCTGGACCTAAAACGATTTCTCAGCTGCCCTTTTTACTGTTATGGCCAGCAGACTAAGTTCAGGCCAGGAGTATGTACATGGGACATGTTTGTGTATTTGCTGGTTTTTTGTATTTGGTGAGCAATATCCCTAGAGGGGAGAATGGGTGTGCTCTTCTTTTCCCCTTTCTCCTCTCTACTGGCCAGAATGAGGACATGTGAGCTGGAAGTGGAAGAGAGATCTTCAACCAAGTGGTAATGTAGAAGCCAAGTGATGAGGATGGTAGTAGAACAAGACAGAAGGGAATGGGGTCACTGTTATTTGTTATCCCAGTACAAACTGGGTATGCCTATGCTTTTGTGAGAGGAAAAAAGAGTATTTTTGGTTCTAACCCTCACATTTCCTCTCATATATATATATATACATATATATATGTATATATATATATATATAATCACAAAAAACCCCATTGATGCATTAAAAAAAATGACCCATGCACCCACCACCACCAACATCCAAAGGAAGGGACTTGAAAAAAAGGCAATGCAAAGAGGTGGAAACAGGGAGCTGAGCAATATTTTGTGTTCAGTTTGATTATCAAGAGACAAAAACAAGCAAACCAACAAAGCCAGGTTTCTTTTCTCTCAGAGTCCATCTTATTTGAGTGAAAGGCCTTGGATCTTCTCCTTGAAATTTGGGGATGGGGCTGCTGTGCAACTTGACTGGCAACTACACAGCAGGCAGGTGTCCCTGATCTTGGCTTGATCCACCCCCGGGGGTGGACATTTTCTCCAGTGTATATTTGCCAGAAGCAAGCTTCTATTTTCTTTCACATTGGGCATAGATTGCATTCACAAATGGGCAAATGGCTTGATTCAGTGTTATATGGCGGTACATTAATAATTTAAATGCTACATAAATACCACATTAAGGTAAGATATTTTAGGCAACTTGCATTTATTAGCCCAGTTATGATACTACATAACAATGGATATGATAACAACAGTATGATGCTGGGATGATTATACCACACTGAAAAGTCTAATGCTAAAAGCTAATATTTGAAGGATTTAAATGTTGTAAACATTTCAAATGCATACGCAAGTAAAAACCCACAATACCCTTTGCTTTTAATTAAATCTTACTCAGAAGTGTGGTATTTTAAAGAGGTTTAAAGTTGAGCTCTTCTGATGCCAGCCATGGTGGGTGAGTGACCCAGAGCCCTGCTCACACGGCTCTGGTCCCAGGCCCCTCTGTGCTCCCCCAGGAGCCCAGGGGAATGTCTGTGGAGGCAGTTAGGTGAAAACCTCTCTCCGTCAAGGCCTTATTTAACTTGGAAGGTGACTATAGCCCAGAGGGGATTATCCCATGGCTTCTTCCTCCTTGGGCAGTGAGACTCCAGACTAGGCTTGGCAGGTCCCGGAGCTCTGTGGTGTGACGGCAGAAAGTGCTTTTTGTATTAGTCTCCAGGTTGTCTGGTGCATTTACTAGAGAGAGCCTGCAGAGGGTGGAGGGGTGGAAAGGGAGAGGAGAAGTGATGAAGGGGAAAGGAAGTGCCAGGGTTACTCTTTATTGAGAGTACTCTGAGAAGAAAATCTCTCTTTTTTTTTCCTCTTTCCTTCCTTATTTCCATCAAACTCTACTTTTCAAGAGATTGGGGAGAAAAAACCCTTGACTCTCATATAACGTGGTATGAGAATACATAAAAGATTTACTTAACTTATTAATGAGGGAACCAGCAAGATAAGAGAGACTAGTATTTTCATTAAATTAAACAGACTTCTTGCTGAGAGAGGAACCCAGTGCAGGACTTGATCCCAGGATCTTGAGATCTTGATCTGAGCTCAGGGCAGATGCTTACCTGACCAAGCCGCCGAGGTGCCTCTGATTTTAGGTTATTAACCATGAAGGTATCCATGAGGTAATACGATCATTGGTCATGCCATTTTCAGTAAGGTCAGAAACGGAAGTGAGCATTTAGCCAAAGGCTAATGTTTAAGTCAAAGGTGAAGACAGAGGGGGGATTCTTAGTTTTTATAGATTCCACAGCTTGTTTCTTCCTCCTGTTCCTCATACCCAGGGCTGTCCTCCCCCCCCACCTCAGTTCGAGTTAGTCTTAAAGACCCATGTCAACTCTTTAAAAGATATACTTACTCTTACACATAAATGAGACATTCCTCTTCTGAGAAACTCTTATGTACATCTACATACTTCTACTGGAATATTTAAAACCTACTTCTCTGTCCCTTAGATAGGCTGATCTTCCTGGAAAGACAAAGTAACGAGAGCCTGAAAAATCACGATCCTGTATCAACCCTGTCATTTTTCCAGTCCTTAGAGATCCTAAGGGGCTGTGTGTGCACAAGAAAATCAAAATCAAAAAGCAAACCAAAATCAAAATCAATTAAGTCTTTATAATTAACCAGGGCTTTGGTGGCAAAGTCCAGCTCAGGACTCCAGCAAGTTGGGCAGGATCAGGTAGAGAATTCTTTCTCCATAGTTCATTCATTCAACAAAATTTTATTGAGTGCTGACTATGTATTGAAAATCATCTTATATGATGGAGATACAGGTGGCGTCACAAACAACAGCCAGAGAAGTAAGAAGATTGATTTTATTCAGGCCGTGGCAATAAGACCACCCCAGATCTGAAGGTCACAGTGACTCAGCAGGAGGGTTTTGCCCTAGATATTATAGGGAGGGAAAAAAAGCTGCAGATGGGGCGATCTACAGTTGCAGTATTTTTGGAACTGGGATAAGTCCAATCAGTTATCTGAGTAGGAAATGTCTTCCTCTGTGGTTAGAGAGTGTGAGGGCACATGTAGTTCTAATCCTAGCTAATCAATCAGGAGACAGGAACGGGAAGTTGGAGGTTCTGAGTCTGGCTTGGTCAGCAGGTTCAGGACAAAGGGGAAAGATCTGTGTTTGAGTTTGTTAGAGTGAACAAAACAATACAAGACTCCTGAGCTCAGAGAGATAATATTCGAGTGGAGGAAGATAGGCAATCAAACAGGTAAATACAGAAATTATATGTCAAATTAAGTGCTTTGAATAAAGGCAGAATCAGCTAGAATGTGACATTTTTATTTATGATGATGTGATTAGGGAAAAATTCTGAGGAGATGACACTTAAGGAGTGATCTGAAGGAAGTGAGGGAGGGAGCCTTCTGGATATCTGGGGATGAGTGATCCAGGCAGAAGGGGCTTAGAGAATAAAACCTCAGGGTGGAGCATGCTTCTCTGCGCATGACTAAGAGCAAGGAGGCCACTGAGGCTGGGAAGAGGTGAGAGAGGAGGAGAGTGAGTGAGTATGTATAGGATCAAAGGAGTGGTTGGAGGCCAGATGACATGGGCCTTGTGAGAAAAGAGAAGACTTTGGAGGTTTGTAAAGTGGGTTCTCCATAAGCTTGTGCATTAAGGACTCCGATGATGCAAAACCATATCTGAGATAACCAGGAGAAACTGAACAAGTGGCTTTTACCAGTAGAGGCTTGTCTGTCTAATTTTCTGTCTGCTAGGCACTGGATCCAGTTAGCATTCTGAAATCTGACCTATCATAACCAAATTCCTCTTTTCTGAGCACGAGTGAAGAAGAGGATGGAGAGAGAGCATCTATTATGTTTTTCCTCGAGTTTGACAAACCTGTGGTCTGTTCCTGAAGGAGTAATAGTTTAATTGATCACTTACTATGTTCCAGGCACTGTTTTAAGCAATTACATTTATGAATTAGCCTGATTCGCAAACGTACCCTCTAAATTATATGCTATTATTAACATCATTCTTCAGATGCTGAACCTGGGATGAAGAGAAATAAAATGCCTTGCTTAAGGACCTCCAGGGGCCAAGGTGCAATTCAATCGCAGGCAACTTGCTCTCTTGACCATCCACTAATGGTGAAGTAGCTGATGCTGTGGAAAATCAGTGATATATCAGGTATATACTCAGCTGAGACCAAAGTAGTTGACCACACAGCTTCTTTGATGTTACCAGATTAGTTTATAAATTGTGTCAAGGTAGAATTTAACCCGGTTCCAATATAACATGGGAAGAATTGGCTTCTGCTTTTCCCCTCTTCCTGTTCTTGTGTTTGGACGGTGTTTGGTCATGGCAGTATTACAATGACCACCAGATGGCAGTATAACCCAACTGAATACGATGCCAGTAATTTAATAAAAAAATTTTTAAACTTAGAGAGAGAGTGAGTAGGGGAGAGGAGGGGCGGGAGAAAGAGGAACAGAGAGAGAAAATCTTAAGCAGGCTCCATGCCCAGTGTGGACCCCCATGGGAGGTTCAACTCAGGACCTGTGCGAAATCAAGAGCCGGACAATTAACCCATGGAGCCACTCAAGGCACCCTAAGTGCCAATAATTGAAAAAAAAAAAAAAATCTTCCATTGAATAGTTTTTGCCTTCCTTCCATTTGCATACACAAATGATGCCTCTAAATTGAATATTCTGTCTCAATTGCACAGAGAATCTGGCTTTCCCCCCAACCTTTCCTCTGGTTCCTGGAGTCCTGGCCTTTGGATGTTGAAATTATGGCGGTTGCTAGCTCTGGACAGCACCGTGATCTCACATTACCTACAGCCTGGCATGTTCATTCTTTACTCCATTTCCTGAAGGACCTGGACTATATTGAAGCTTGTCCTTTCATTTATGATGGTTGCCGAAGCCTCCAAGGAAAATGATTTTTAGTGCTGCAAAAACTAAGAATGTTCTACCTTGACCAAGTCACCTGTTTCTCAACAGAGCTCCTTTTTTTTTTTTTTTAAAGATTTTATTTATTTATTTGATAGAGATCACAAGTAGGCAGAGAGGCAGAAAGAGGAGAGGCAGAGAGGCAGAGAGAGAGGAGAAAGCAGGCTCCCTGCTGAGCAGAGAGCCCGATGCAGGGTGAGGCCAGGACTCTGGGATCATGACCTGAACCGAAGGCAGAGGCTTTAACCCACTGAGCCACCCAGGTGCCCCTCGCAACAGAGCTCCTTAAGGAAATAAATCTACAAAAGAATCAAGGGAAGGGAAAGCAAAGAATTTTGGGGCATGGTTAAGAAATTCCTTCACATTTAACACCTGTGGTAGCCCCCTTGTTTTAGCTAAGAGCTGGCTCTCTCTCATGGATGCTTCTGTTCCGTGGCCCTCCCAAGAGGAGGCTGTTCATGATTCTACATTTGCTATTCAAGTCAAAGTTCTTCTTTTACCTGAACCAGCTTTACCTTCCTCATTTTCAGGTCACTGTCACACAATGAAGACTTGAAGACTTCCGTGCTTCCTCTGAGTCTTCCTGACACTGTCACTCACTGTGCCCACCTCTGTGTGTCCTTTCATAGCTTTTTAACTACTTTACTCTGGAAGGGCCCAAACCCCATCCTTAGTATTCTTTGTTGCACATTTTTAGAAACTCCTACTTGGTAGTCAGTTATTAAAGAGTTACTGAATTAGATTGATTGAACGGATTGTTTGTCTCCTAAAGTAGAGACATCTAGCAAATTGGGTTAAACTAGTAATCCTCAAGCTGGGGTACAGTAACTCAGAGATATACAGTTACAGATAGCTTAAAGGAAATAAACATCCAGGTCCTCAATTTCCACACATTCTTTCCTAAAATTTGTTTGCCTGAGAATCAGCCTGTGATGAAGGAATTAACCTGATGTGTAAAAACCTCTGGGACATCAACCAAGAGGATACTTGAAACATGGTACCAGTGCTAAGACAGTGAATGACTCTAATCAAATAGCCAATCATTTTGCAAGTCAAGTGGTTTCTGAATTTTTGTCATCTGATTATTAATTTTTGATAATAAGTGGTTATTGATTTTTAAAACATATAACTTAAAAGGAATTCAAAGAATTGGTTAACATTGTTAAAACAGAATTTCATCCTTTTTTTTTTTAACCAACTAATTTACTTGAAAATATTTTGTCAGCCCTCACAAATAAAAATAAAAATAGAGATAGTGTTGATGCTGAATTTGTCAGCTTTAAGTAATATTTATCCTTGGGTGAATGAACTAATTGGAAAAAAAGTCCACCCATGAAATGCATTTCCAATGATATATTTTTACGTTTGACATTTGTCAAGATTTATAACTTACATCTACTATTTTGATCAGTAGTAAATAAAAATCGTATTAATATCTAAATTCAGAAGTAAATTTTTAGCACTTGGAATTGTATGGCTACAAAAAGATTTAAATACTATACATATCTTTGTTGCAGAAAAATGTGATAAAGGAATCTATAAAGTGCTTTCAAGCATAAACCTATATGAGGATAAATTTCTAGGGGACAGTGAAGTAAAGATACAGGTTAAGGAGAAAAAAGAATTTTGTAAAATTTTTAATTTTAAAAATATCTTGTCTTTTAAAAAGGTTTGATAGTGGGTGTCAAATTGCTATGGCATTTAGATTCTGTGGGATGCATTTGAATGAGTAAAGTAACAGTTTTATTTTAAATGTCAGTATTATAATGTGCTGGAAGTTATATCATTTGCAACTATTTAAATTTAAACAATTTCTTTAACAATCTTAAATGTCAATTAAAAATGTGTGAGAAGGTATGTAGTTTTTCCAAATCCTTTTAGGATGCCCATAAGTAAAAATGTTCCAGGTCACTGGGCCCTAAGGACATGGACCTCATGGGCGTCTTCCTTGACTTTGGTGTGAATGGTACCCTCCTTCCTTTGCCCAATATTGATTCTTGGAAGTTACTATTCAAATGGGATGAAGAGTTTACAACTACAAATCTTAGAGGAGAAATAGCCAAAGGGAAGATTTCCCCATTGCCTTTATACACACACACACACACACACACACACACACACAGCTCTTCACACATGACTTGAACATCAAATGTGGGATCATGAACAGCCTCTGCTTGGGAGGCCCACGGAACAGAAGCATCCATGAGAGAGAGCCAGCTCTTAGCTAAGACAAGGGGGGCTATCACAGTATAACTACTATCACTCTAGTAGTTCTCCTTCTCCCTGACAAAAAGTGATCTCTCAGTTGTCAGAGGAGACAGAGAGGGGTTTGGTACAGCTCCCAAATGATACTGTGAAACTAAGGAATAAAGTAAATTAAACTAGGTATGACAAATTGGGATCTGCTTATAGTATTGAGTTGTGGCACATGTGAGTGTTTAACGCATGCTCACTATTTGAACACTTGCCAATAAGCTATAATAATATTTAGCAACCATTACGTGATTTTTGTGTTCTCACCTAAGAATGTGGGAGATTTCTCAGAATTTGTCCTGTTTAGTATTATACTGGGTGCATTTACCTTGATGTTTGGTGTTTAATATGTTGAATTTTCTGTTTATTTTGGATTGAATGTTTAAAAGTGGATAAATGCCCAAGGGACTCATAGGCATTATATTCTGGATAATAAGTAATAAATATTTAACGTCTGCATCCATAAAATCAAGATTTATGGATGGCATGCCCCAGGACTCTGGGCTCTCTGCTGTGCTGTGGATTTAGAATAATCAGAAGTGAGATTCCTTCTGAGAATGGACATTGCTTATGCATAAATTCACTATATTAGCAGTATAAAAAGGGAACGTAATTATCTATGCTTTAGAGACTAAAAATGTAAGGAGCATTGCATGAGTAAGTTCTTTTTTTTTTTTAAAGATTTTATTTATTTATTTGACAGACAGAGATTACAAGCAGGCAAGAGAGGCAGGCAGGGAGAGAGAGGAGGGAGCAGGCTCTCCGAGGAGCAGAGAGCCCGATGTGGGGCTCGATCCCAAGACCCTGGGATCATGACCCGAGCTGAAAGCAGAGGCTTTAACCCACTGAGCCACCCAGGCGCCCCGCGTGAGTAAGTTCTTGATGATGAATTTGAAAACAGATGAAATGTGCAAACTTTTAAGAAATATAAATTAAGGGAGTGATGTCAGTAAGATGGTGGACTAGAAGTTTCCAGCCATCATCATGTGTGTGAGTCACACTAGCAATGTAAAAAATAAGTAACTCTAAACATAGACAACTCCTTCTGAAGATATAAAAGAGGGAATGTGATTCTTCTTATTTTGTGAAAATAGCATAACTTTGATACTAAAACCTTTTAAGGATGATATAAGAATCATCATGCATTACAGGTGGGTCTTGTTTATGAAGAGACACAAAACTCATAATCAAATTAGCAGCAATCTGAATCTATCTTTAAAGACAAAACACTACCTCTGGAAAACTGGATTTCATCCTGGGAAGAAAAGCTATTTTAAGGAGCCTTTTAATGTAATTCAACATATTAAAAGATTAACAGAAAATACATATATAGTTATTAAAAGTCTTAGCAAATGAGGAGTAAAAGGGAACCTTCTTAACACGAAGAAGTTAATGTCATTTATAAATAATCTACAGCAAAATCACAGTCTATTATGAATTACGAATTCCTAAAGACACTATCTTAAGACTGGAACAATTTAGAGAATGCTGCCATCACTACTTTTTTTTTTCTCTCTCCCAACACTGTGCTAGATTCCTAGTCTGAACACTGACATGAGAGCAGGAAATAAAAATTTAAATAGTTGGAAAGGAAGAATGAAAAATGTCATTGCTTGTGGATAATGGAAGACTTCAGTAATTGCTCTGAGTCTCCCTCTCTGTTTTAAGCCTTGACACTGTCACTCATGTTCCCACATCTACCTATCCTCTTATAGCTTTTTAACTACCTCACTCTGGAAGGGCCCAAACTCTATCCTTTATATTCTTTGTTGCATATTTATAAAATCTGCTACTTGACAGTAAGTTATTGTTCAGTTATTACATTAGATGGATTGAACTGATTATCTTGTATTTGTCTCCTGAGCTAGAGGTATCTAATAAACTGAGTTAGACTGGCAATCTTCAAACTGGGGTGCCCTACCTTAGAGGTACAGTTATGGATAGCTTAAAGGGAATACATTGCCAGATTCTCAATTTCCACATATTCTTTCCTAAAAAACTCCAAACAGCCTATAATTTATAAAATAGATATATCTCAATTTCTCTATTTGGAAAATCTAGATTGTAATGTTGGCTGTTTTTATGAGAATTAAATAGGATGGTGTGTATAGTTTCCCCACAGTAAAGTTGAGAAATTTCTCGGCTTCCAGGAGGCAGGTTTGTAAATGAATTCTGCTAATCTTAGGAACGTTCCTAAGACCTTGGTCTGAAGATAAGCAGACCAAGGGGTGTGTGGAGAACAGCCTTCGTTTTGCTGGTGTGTACTACCTGCAGAGGCATTTAGATTATAAGGAGAACAATGGCTGCAGGATTGAATTCTGACTCAGAAACACATTTACAGGTAGCGATCACCGTTGTTGCTTGTCAAATTCTTAGCGTTTAGTGCTTGGCAGCAGTGGCGGCTAGTGGCTGTGGTAGCCGTTTTTTCACAAGACCAGTCCTGTGGCAGGGTTGTTGTTGGTGCCCTTGGAAACTTAAACATCATCTGTTTCTCTAGCCCTTCTAGTGATTTTAGGAACCAGCTGACAGTTCGTATTAAGGTATTTTCTGCTGAAATTAGCCTTAGCTGAGGCTAGTTTGCAGTAAGTACTTTCCTAATACATAATTATCTTTACTTCTTCATTATACATGTGCATTTCATATAGTTGTTTTAATTGTGTTTAGACAACTCCTTTCTCCTTCCTTCCTTTTTAGAGAAAGAGAAAGAGAGAGGGAGAGTGTGTGCAAGTGGGGATTGATCTCACAACCCTGAGGTTATGACCTGAGCTGAAATCAAGAGTCGGACGCTCAACCAACTGAGCCACCCAGGTACTTGTATTTCTTGCCAGTTAGTCTTATTATATTCTTTTCATGTATTTTATTTTCATTGTTATTTAAAATTTGCTTCAATGATTATAGTCTAACATTTACATTTTTTTAATCTGAGACGTTTATGTTATTTCCAGGTTTTGGTTATTGTAATCAGTATATCAATAATCTCGTTTATGCATTGAGCTTTTTTCTTCCTTTGAATCTCTTCTGAGGATCTATTTGTAACTGAACTTGGGAGGAGGGTTCACTGCTTAGGCTGCATTGAATGGAGTACAACCCAAGGAAATGTAAAAAGCAAAGAACATTTTATTACTGGTTCAAGCAAGGAGACAGCTAGCTCTCAAAGCACTGTTATCCTATGGGTTAGTACAGGAAGCTTTTATTCCATGTATGGGGGTGGGACATGGAGCTCGCACAGGCCCTTTTGGTTCAGTCGCACATGTTTAGTACACCAACATGCTAGCGCATATATTGTATTTTCAAAAATGGTGGAAAATAAGAGATCTTAGTATTACTGTGAGCTAAAGGTAACTTCAGGTCAGCTCAGAGGGTTTCTGTGCAGGTCCAGGATACTGTTCAGGCTGTCCTTCTGTGTGGGACATGTGATCCACCATATCCAATGGTGCTTGAAGCGTTAGTGGCAGATAGTGATTTTTTCTGGAAACTTTCTCTGGCCCCCATCTGTGAATCACAGTGCAGGCCTTAAGATTTTGGAACAAGACCCTGCCAGCATCTATAGGTAACTACTTTCCTTTTGGGGACAACTCTTAGCCTGCTAAGGGCCTAAGTAGAGACTGAATGATACTGCAGGACATCAAGTTATTTTATGACCTAATGTACATGATTAGGCCCAAGTAGGCACTGAATGCACAAGTAGTTCACGTGAAGTGGTCCAAATTCCTGGTGTTCCAATTTCTGCTACATTGCCTTCTCTCTTCCAGACTGCACCTAGGGCTTCATAAGCTTTCCTTATATTCAAGTGTCAGAAGAAGAGAAGACTTGGGTCTGGTTTATAGATGGACTACTCTGCATGGTATCCAGGCACCAGCCAAAAATGAACAGCTGTGACACAATGGCCACTCTCTGAGACATCCCTAAAGGACAGTGGTGAAGGGAAATACTCTCAGTGGGCAGAACTTTGAATAGTGTGCCTGTTAGTTCCCTTTTATTGGAATGAGAAATGTCCAGATATGCAATTATATACCAATTTGTGAGCTCTGGCCAATAGCATGGCTGAATGGTCAGGGACTCGGAAGGAAATGATTGGATAATTAGTGAAGGCCATTTGGAGAAGAAGTATGTGTAAAGACCTTGATGAATGGGCAAAAATGTGAAGATATTTGTGTCCCATGTGAATGTTCACTGAAGGGTAAGCTCAGCAGAAGAGGTTTTTTTTTTTTTTTTTTTTTTAAAGGTTTATTTATTTATTTGAGAGAGAGAGTGAGTGATAGTAGGGGCAAAGGAGGAGGGAGAGAATACTCAAGCAGACTCCCTGCTGACTGCAGAGCTGAACACAGGGCTTGATTCTACGATCCTGAGGGCATGATATGAGCTGAAATCAAGAGTTGGATGCTTCACTGACTGAGTGTCTCAAGGCACCCTGGCAGAAGAGGGTTTTAATAATTGTGTAGTTCGGATGACCTGTTCTGTGTATACCTGTCAGCCTCTTTCCCCAGCCACTCCTGTCATCACCCACTGGGTTCATGAACAAAGTGGCTGTGGTGGCAGGATAGAGGCTCAGGGGCATGGACTTCCACTTATCAAGGGCAATCTAGCTATGACCACTGCTGAATGTCCAGGCATTCTTGGCACTGTTAGACTCAGAAACCCAAGTCACAGTAATTTTAGGCAACCCTTCTATATTCTCCAAGGGAGTCTTCTATAACCTATGGGCATA
The DNA here is from genome assembly GCA_004024625.1 of Mellivora capensis. NCBI lineage: Eukaryota > Metazoa > Chordata > Mammalia > Carnivora > Mustelidae > Mellivora > Mellivora capensis. The sequence continues at coordinate 35,054 of PISX010014968.1, read as the reverse complement.
ACAGGTAAAACAAATTAAACTAGATGTGTCTAATTGATAATATATTTTCTAAAGCAATTGCCTTCCGGTTTTCTTTTCTGCTAGTATAGCTACGGATGTCCTCACCCAGCATGATTGTTGGACTAATCCCAACATGATTGTTGGAATAATCCCAAATTCTTAGCCTTTCTTGTAGAAACCACCAAAAGGGAACCTGTCCAACTGCCTTTTTTCAGTGAAAACAATAAATACACCACAATATCAGCTAAATCAAGGTACAAAGGGCCTTCATTGGTGATATACTGGATATCATTAGGCCCACCATCTTACCCTTTAATAGCCCTGTCTGGCCAGTGTTAAAACTGGCTGCCAATGAATAGAGATTTACAGTTGATTATCAAAACTTAAATGCACAGTTTTTTTGCCATTAAGGTTTCTGATATTATACAGATGATAGATGCCATCTGAAAACCTCAGGACACCTACTTTGCTGTTCTAGATCGAGCCAACATGTTTTACTCAGTCTTTATAACTGAAGACTCACAACCTTAATTTGATTTTCATTTTGAGGGCACCCAGTGTACCTTTCCTCGGCTGTCCAGAGTTATCTATTTTTTTTTAAAAAGATTATTTATTTATTTATTTATTTGATAGACAGAGATCACAAGTGGTCAGAGAGGCAGGCAGGGATAGAGGAGGAAGCAGGCTCCCCGCTGAGCAGAGAGCCTGATGCGGGGCTTGATCCCAGGACACTGAGACTATGACCTGAACCAAAGGCAGAGGCTTTAACCCATTGAGCCACCCAGGCGCCCCTGTCTAGAGTTATCTAAATAGCCCCACCATCATCTATAATCTATTCAGACAAAATCTAAATTTACTCAGACTGGTTGAGACCTATGGTGAGTTTAGGGAAGAAAACAGCATAGCCAGTCAATTAGGCTGGTTTTTTTTTCCTTTCCTAGAAAGACAGGAGCTCTAATTTTGTACTTTTTGAGAGACTCACATCGACTTACATTCTTTTAAATGTAGCAATGGCAGTATGTATTCTGTAATTTACACAAGAATTTCTAAAACAAATTCTTTTTTTGTTTGTTGGGATTATAAAAAAGTGAAAGTAAAGAATAAGATAGTGTTACCGAAGTAGATAATTTATTCTATTTGACATCCTTTTCCTACATCCATTATGCTATGTGGTATCTGGGAGGCTGTGTTGTTCATTTCCAGAGAGAATTCATTTTGCTTTAATGACAAATACAGTTTGAGACTGAAGTAATTTTAACATCTTAATGTCTTTTTTCTATTGGGTTACCTTTAAATTCAAATGAAATGTGGTTTAGTTGCCTTCTGGCAGTTGCTTCTGCTTACTTCCCTTCTCTCCTTTTCTGTTTCTGCCCCTTTGTCCCATCTCAAGTAATGACTATATTCTTCTATTCTATCTTCTAGAAATGTTTCTGTTTTGTCATTACATTTAAATCTAAAATCCTCCTAAAGTCACTTTTTGTGATAGTAATGTAGAAGTCAAATTTTATTTTATTCCATATGGCTATCCAATTGAGTCAGCAATTCTGATTTAAAATAAACTAAAACAAGCAAGCAAACAACATACAAACATTTATTGACTGTTCTGTATGACCACCTTTGTGGTAGAAAAATATATACAGTTCCTATATTTCTGTTGTCTACATTATATTCTATTTTCCTATTTGTCTATTCTTCAACAGTACTGCAGTGTCTTAATTATGATAGCTTTATGGTAAGTCTTGGTATCAGAAAGAGCAGGTCTTCTACCTCTGATTTGCTTTAGAAATATCCTGGTTCTTCTCTGTTCTTTGCCTTTTTTTGAGAGGGAGAGAGGGAGGGCAGGGTGAGGGGCAGAAGGAGAGAGGGACAGAGAGAATCTTAAGCAGGTTCCATGCCCAACATGAGCCCGATGCAGGGTATCATCTCACAACCCTGAGCCCAGATCAAGTCAGATGTTTAACTGACTAAGCCACTCAGGCACCCTAGTCTGTACTTTGTTTTCTTTTCTTTCTTTCTTTTTTTTTTTTTTTAAAGATTTTATTTATTTGACAGAGATCACAAGTAGGTAGAGAGGCAGGCAGAGAGAGAGGAGGAAGCAGGCTCCCTGCTGAGCAGAAAGCCCGATGCGGGGCTCAATCCCAGGACCCTGAGACCATGACCTGAGCCGAAAGCAGAGGCTTAACCCACTGAGCCACCCAGGTGCCCCTAGTCTGTACTTTCTAATTAAGTTTTTCTTTTCAGCTTATCTCTGAATTCAGGCAAAGACTCTTTGGGCAAAGCATTCCATGATATGAACTGAAACTACTTCCTCAAGCAGTAAAGAATAACATGAGCCAGCAAGATCCCATGTGATTTACCCCAAAACAACAATCAACCTGCTTTATTGCCCACCTGCACATACGCACTGACTTTGTCCCAAATTTCCCTCCTATAAACCAAGAAGTGTTTTTAGCACTTTGGAGACAGTCTTTGAGATGTTATTCTGCTGTCTTCTGGTGTTGACCTCACTGGTCTCACTGGTCTCAGGCAGAGAGACAAGTGATGGTGAGACAAGAAAGGAATGGGAATCTTGTCTCACCATCACTTGTCTCTCTGCCTTTGGATATCGTCGGTGGCGAGAGGCTGAACCTGGCCTGTTTGGGATCCCTAGAGCCAGATGCTCCTCGGCTGCATTGCAGCTCTGAAGCAGGCCTCCACAACCTGCAAATGAACGGATGTGTATGAGTTCCAAAAAAAGTCTATTTACATCAAATAAGAGACTGGCTTGGGAGCTGAAGTTTGCTGAATCCTATTTTGGACAAACAGGTTTATTTATTATACCCTAATTCAGTCTTCTTTTACTTCCTCATTAGTGTTTACTGTTTTCTATTTAACAATTATTTGCTTATGTCAATATGTGAAGCTATTTTCTTTTTTAAAATTTTTATTTATTTATTTGACAGACAGAGATCACAAGTAGGCAGAGAGGCAGGCAGAGAGAGAGAGAAAGGAGGAAGCAGGCTCCCTGCTGAGCAGAGAGCCTGATGCGGAACTCGATCCCAGGACCCTGGGATCATGACCTGAGCCGAAGGCAGAGGCTTTAACCCACTGAGCCACCCAGGCGCCCCTGAAGCTATTTTCTTATTCCTTGTTTCATATTATTTTTACATTTCACACGTAGAGAGACTATCCATGAAGAATATTTTTCTTTTGTATGGAGGTAAGTATTCCTTTTTATCTATATATCCAAATTTCCTTGCAACATTCATTTAAGAGTTCATCTGTCCCCCAGCTTTGTTACAAATCAGATCGCTTTATGTTTGTGAACTTTTTGAGCCCTCTGGCCTGTTCCATTTTTCTATTTCTCTATCCTTGTCCCAACCCAGAATGTTTATTTAATAATAGAGCTTAAAACTAAATCTTTAGGAGCACCTGGGTGGCTCAGTGGGTTAAGCCTCTGCCTTCGGCTCAGGTCATGATCTCAGGGTCCTGGGATCGAGTCCCGCATGGGGCTCTCTGCTTGGCAGGGAGCCTGCTTCCTCCTTTCTCTCTCTGCCTGCCTCTCTGCCTACTTGTGATTTCTCTCTGTCAAATAAATAAAATCTTTTAAAAAAAAGTAAATCTTTATATAAGCTAGTCAATTTCTGTGACTTTGTTCTCCTTGATTATCTTGGCTATATTTACCCTATGAAATTCCTCATTGCTATGTAACAAAATAAGACACAAACTTTATGTCTTAAAACAACAAAATTTACTGTTCTTTCCCATCTTGCAAGATAGCATGTGAAAGAGCTGAGAAGGCAGATACTAAGGAGAAGAAACCTGAAGCCAAGATGGCTGATACTGGTGGCAGGATGAAGAAGGGTAAATTCAAAGCTAAAACACCAAAGGAAGGGAAGCCCCACCGCAGCCCAAGCCCTGTGCTAGACAAGGAATTGGCAGATATTTCCCAAGGGCTACGTATTCCAGAAAGGCTATGTACAACAGGAAGTATTCAGCAGCTAAATCCAGAATTGAAAAGAAAAAGGAGAAGGTTCCTGCTACTGTCACAAAACCAGCTGGTGGTGACAAGAACTGTGGTACCTGAGTGGTTAAACTTCCCAAAATGCCTAGGTATCATCCTACTGAAGATGTGCTTTGAAAGCTGTTGAGCCATGGCAAAAAAACATTTCAGGCAGCATGTGAGAAAACTTCAAGCTAGCATCACTGGTGGCACCATTAAAAAAAAAAAAAGATTTTATTTATTTGCTTGAGAGAGAGAGAGAAAGATAGAGAGCATGAGTGGGGGAAAGGGCAGAGGGAGAGAAAGGAGAAGCAGACTCCCTGCTGACAGGGAACCCAATTCAGGGCTTGATTCCAGGACCCTGAGATCATGATCTGAGCAGAAGGCAGATACTTAAACCGACTGAGTCACAGAGGTGCCTCTCCTGTCACTATTGTGATCATCTTCACTGCACTCTACAGAGGCAAGAGGGTGGTTTTCCTGAAGCATTTGAACAGTGTGGCTTGCTACTTGTGACTGGACCTCTGGCCCTCAATCGAGTTCCTCTACATAGAACACACCAGAAAACTGTCATTGCCACCTCCACCAGAATTGCTATCAGCAGTGTGAAAATTCCCAAGCATCTCACTGACACTTATTTCAAGAAGAAACTGTAAACCCAGACACCAGGAAGGTGAGATCTTCAGCTGGGAAAAAGAGAAGTGTGAGATTATGGAGCAGTGCAAGGTTGGTCAGAAAGCTGTGGACTTTTCTGGAAACATTGAAACTAACAAAAAACCATCAAAACCATCAAAAACCTGAAATCTTGCTATTTGCAACAATGTGGATAGAACTAGTGGGTATTATGCTAAGTGAAATAAGTCAGTCAGAGAAAGACAATTCTCATATGATCTCTCTGATATGAGGAATTTGAGAGAAAGCGTGGGAGTTCATGGAGGCAAGGGAGGGAAAAATGAAACAAGATAGGACCGGGGAGGGAGACTAACCATAAGAGACTTTTAATCTCAGGAAAAAACCTGAGGGCTGCTGTGGGTGAGGGGGGGTGGGAGGATAGGCTGGCTGGGTGATGGACATTGAGGAGGGTATGTGCTATGGTGAGTACTGTGAATTGTGTAAGACTGATGATTCGCAAACCTGTACCCCTGAAACAAATAATACACTATATGTTAATTTAAAACAAAAAAAGAAAGAAAGCTGTGGACTCGCAAATTTTGCCAAAACTCAAAAGCTGTTCCTCAGCTCCAGGGTTACCTCTGCTCTGTGTTTTCTCCCACAAATGGAGTTTACCTTCACAAACTGGTGTTCTACATTTCTTATAAAGAACCTCATTAAATAACTGATCTGTTAAAACAATGAAGATAACAACAAAACAACAACAAAATTTATTATCCTCCAGGTCTGTGGATCTGAAGTCAAGGATGGCATTTTTGGGCCCTTGTTCAGAGTCTCTCAATACTGAAATCAAGGTGTCAGCTGGCTGTGCTCTCATCTGGAGTCTGAGGTCCTCTTTGAAGCTCATTTGTGATGTTGGCTGAATTAAGGCCATTCTGTCCTTAGTTACAGGACTAAGAGCCCCCTTTGCCTGTTGTCGAGGAGTTGTTCTTAGCTTCTTGGGGTCACTTTCTGTTGCTTATGCGTTTCCATCTTTTTGTTTTGTTTTGTTTTTCCCTTTCACTTTACCATTTATAAAGCCATACAATGGGTTGCAAAGAAAGGAAGCAGCTATACAGGAGTAGGCCAGCATTGGTGTATAATACATTCATGTCTGGGGTAAGAAGCACAGGTCAGGATTTATACAAGGTGACACTTCATCTTTAGAGCCAGTAACAGTATACTGAGCTTTCTGAGTTTCAAATCTTTCTGACTTTCTTTTCTGTCACTAGTAGAAGAAAGCTTTCTTTCTTAAGAGCTCATGTGATTCAATTAGGCCCACACACGATCTCCTTATGTTAAGTTCAACTGTGCCATATAAACTTAATCATGAGTGTAATGACTCATCATATTATAGACTTCAGAGAGTAGGGCAAGTCATCTTTGGGGAATTACTTTAGAAATTCTGCCTACTGCAGTCTACCTTCTGGCTTCCAAAGATTCTCTCTGTCCCAAATGCAAAATACATTTACCTCCTCCTGTGGTTGTGTCATTCCATTTTCAGCATCAACCAAAAGTCCAAATTCCATTTGATTCTGTTATTCCATTTTCAGCATCAACCAAAGTCCAAAATCACATCTAAATGTTGTCAGCTCAAAGATTCCAGATCCTCTATTCCTGGTTCCCTCTTCTTTAACAATTCTTCCTTCATTTTCCCTCTCCTCTTGCATTTTATTATAAGCAACAAGGAGAAACCAGGTCGTGCCTTTAATAATTTTCTTGGAAATCCCCTTGACTAAGTATCCAAGTTCAAAATCTGCAAATTCTGCTTTCTGCATAACTGAAGGAGACAACTCCACAAACTTTCTGCCAGTACACGAGAACGATTTTCTTCTTCCAGTTTCCAGTAACATGTTCCTCACTTTTTTCTAAGCCTTCACCAGCTGCCTCTTTTGCATGCCGATTTCTATAACAGTCTATTATTTATTTATTTGCCAGATAGAGAGAGAGAGAGAGCACAGGTAGGCAGAGTGGTAGACAGAGGGAGAGTGAGAAGCAGGCTACATGGTGAGCAGAGAGCCGGATATGGGGCTCAATCCCAGGACACTGGGATCATGATTGGGCTGAAGGCAGACACTTAACCAATTGAGCCACCCAGGTGCCCCTACAACAGTCTCTTTAAGGTGATTTAGATTTTTCTATCCTGTTCCTCAAAATGTTCCCAGCCTCCAACCCCTGCCCAATTCCCAAAGTAACAGTTTAGGTGTTTGCTATGACAGCATCTTCCTTCTAGGTACCAAGCTCTCTGTGTTTATTTTCTCTTGCTAGATAAGAAATTACCACAGATTTTGTGACTTATACAATACCTTTTTATCATATCATAGTTTTTTAGGCCAGAAGTCTGGCATGTCACGATTGAATTCTCTGTTCAGCGTCTCACAAAGCCAAATTCGAGGTATCAGTTGGGTTGGGTTCTCCCCTGGAAGCTGTTGGGAAGAATCCTTTTCTAAGCTCAGCCACATTGTGGATGAATCCTTTTCTAAACTCAGCCACATTGTTGAAGAATCCTGTTCTTTGTGTCTGTGTTGAAGGTCCTTGTTTCCTTGCTTGTTGTCAGCTGCAGGCTATTCACATTCTTTCTCACATGGTTCCTTCCATCTTCAAACCAGCAAAGGCTTTTAGAGTATTTCTAACACTTTACCTCTCTTACTTCCAGTTCTGACATGACCTAGAGAAAGCTCTCTCTTTTTTCGTTTTTTGAGAAAGCTCTCTTTTAAAGTCTCATGCAATTAGATCAGACCCACCTGGATAATCTCTCCATCTAAACATGGACTGTGTTATATAATTTAAAATAAGTGCAGGTTTGATATCTCATCAAATTCACAGCTTCTGGTGACTAGGGTAGTACATCTTTGGAGGGAATTTTATTATTTATTTATTTATTTGACAGAGAAAGACACAGTGAGAGAGGGAACACAAGTAGGGAGAGTGTGAGAGGGAGAAATAGGCTTCCTGCAGAGCAGGGAGCCCTATGGGGGGCTATCCCAGGATCCTGGGATCACGGCAGACACTTAATGACTGAGCCACCCAGGTGCCCCTGGAGGCCATCTTAGAAATTCACCCTATCACAGCCTTGAAATCATAGAAGCTATTAGCCAGTTTCCAAAAACGAACTGCCTACATTTTGACTAGAATTTCCTCAAATCTATAAATCAACTTGGAAATAATTATCATCTTACAATATTGTATCTTTTAGGCTGTTTGCATGGTTTATATCCTCCATTTGTTTGTAGTAATTTCTATATGGAAGTCTTGAACATCTTCTCTTACATGACTTTTGAGTATTTGATTTTACTAATGGTATTAGAAAGGGTTTTTGTTGTTAGCATATATAAATACAACTGATTTTTGTATGTTGTCCTTGTGCCCAGCACAATGATATATTTGTCTTTTGATTCTGATGACTTAGTAGCAGATATTTGGCTATGTTTTATAAATTCTATGATGTCATCCATGAGTAATAATTTTACCAATTTTTCTGCATCATTTGAATTAATCATATGGTTTTCCACCTTTGCTCTGTTAGTTAGATGCCCAACACTGGTGACTTTCTAGTATTAATTCTATCTTGTATTCCTAAAATAAATTTGATTTGGTTGCATTGTGTTATTTTTATTTACTTATAACTGGATTTAAGTTGGCAATACTTTATTTAGGATTTTTGCATTTATGACCATGATAATGATTGTCTTACAATTTATGCTAGAATCTTTTCAAGCTTTGGCTTTTGGTATCAATGATATACTGTTTTCATATATTCCCAGCCGTAATTGAATTCGCAGTCCTACTCAGGGTAGATTAACTCTGATGAAGCTTATTTACATGGTTTTCTAATATATACATCTGAATTATATACATTCTAATATATACATCTGAATAATTTATATTCTAATATATACATCTAAACTTCATTTGAAATTATTGTATATTTAGGACTTGATGCAGTACAGACGTTCTGTTGCACTCTTTTACTCAGGATCAACAATGATGACAGAAAAAAAATACCAGAATATAGTATGGTACCTAAGACAGTTTTTGGAAAAATGTTAGCAGGGTACAGAGTAAACACTCTAGATCCTTCAGCAAATAAGATGATAAACACTGATATGGTTTGAGGGTAGAAGGAGTTCTGGGAAGAATACTTTGGAAGCTTTCCAGGGTGAGCATGGCACTGTATCAGATGGATATTGACAAGGAATCAGAGAGAGTATAATTGTCTTCAAGCTTCCAAGAAAGAAGTTTTAGAATTCTAAAAATACTGTGCTAACTGCAGAAATTATATAAATAAAACAGTGTTAGCAGAGTTTGAAGTGGGTAAGGGATAATGAGATATATGCATAAATTGGATATGAAAAAATATTCAAAGAGACTTGGACAGTAAAAATAGAAAGGCTTTCAAATTTAGAAAAAGGGAAAGGGAAAAATGATAAAGGAGAAAGAAATAGTGCCATATTCCCAGAAAGAAAGAGCAAAATAAAAAAAAGGATAACAATAAAAAATATCACTCCTTTAATTGTTTAGCTTTGTGGAGGAATCTCTGTTAATTTGTCTTGTGTTTCCAGGCTTGGAATGGCCACTCAAAATTAGTGCTTTGTATGTATAAATTAATTTGAAGAAAGCAGTGTCTTCATAATACTGGATTTTCCTATTAATTGATAGGGTTTGCCCTTCATAGTTTATTTTCCATAGTTACTAGATGTTTTGAAAGTCTATTAAAAGATGTATTACTGGGTGGTGGGGTTATGGACATTGGGGAGGGTATGTGCTATGGTGAGTGCTGTGAAGTGTGTAAACCTGGTGATTCACAGACCTGTACCCCTGGGGCTAAAAATACATTATATGTTTATTAAAAAATTAAAAAAAGATGTATTACTAATTACTTGGTTATATCACAGTTATAAGTTGTATCATTGAAAATTCTAATTGTTTTTTGCTGGTATATATAAATACAGTGATTTTTGTATATTTACCTTATATCTTGGAAATGGCTACAGTTTATTTTTAATTCTGAATATTTTTCTGTGGATTCTTTTATATGTTCTATGAACAGAATTATGCCACTTATAAATAATTAACTACAGTTTCATATTTTCTTTCTATTCCTTTCCCCTTCATTTCATTTCTTGCTTGATTGCCCTGCTTGAACCTCTAACACAATGGTAATATAGATGATATCCAACTTCATCTCTGGAAAACGCCTTTAATATTTCAACCTTAGTATGATGCTTGCAGTTGATTAAGACAATTCTATTTATATTTTTCTAGAAATTAAAAAATAATAAATGGGTATTGCATTTTATCAAATTTTTTAATGCATAGACTGAGATAATCATGATTTTCCTCCTTTGCTCTGTTAATTGGATGACTAGCTTTGGTAGACAGAATGATGGATCCAGAAGAATATCCACATCCTAATTGTTTCATCCTGCATATATTGGAAAGTGAGATTAGGGCAGAGATTAGGCAGAGATTAGGCAGATGGAATTAAAGTTACTAATCAGATGAATATAAAGTAGGGAGGTTATCCTGAATTATTTGGCTAGGCCCGATATAATCAACAAGGGGCCTTCAAATATGAAAGAAGAAAATAGAAAAGTCAATGTGAGTGATGTAGAATAAGAAAGACTCAAACAGCCATCACTAGCTTTGAGAATGGAAAGAGGCCACACCAAAATATGTGAGCAGACTCTAGAAATTGATTTTCCTCTTCTAAAACTTTCAGAAGGAATGCAATCCTGTCCATATCTTGATAATAGTTTCCAGAGAACCATTTTGGACTTGCTGATATATCAAAATATAAGATAATAAATTTGCATTTTATAAGTCACTGTTTATGGTAATTCATTATGAAGAAATTGGAAACTACTATACTGACATTGACTGATTTTCAAATATTAATCATCTTCTATTCCCAGAATAAACCAAATTTGGTGATCTCTAATGCTTTGTATTTATGGCTGGATCTACTTTGGTAATTTATTATTTATAACTTTTGCTCATATCATCATAATAATGATTTTATAATTTTTCTTTCTCATAGTATCTTTTTCAGGCTTTGGCATCAAGGATACACTGGCATCATAAAATTAGATTAAAGATCTTTCATAGCTTTTTCAATATTTGGAAATAATTTGGATAAGATTGGTATTTTCTTCTCTAAAGCTTAGGTAGAAGGTCCTGGTGAAGCCACCTGGGGCTGCAGTTTACTTATCGGGAAGATGTAGTATTATGAATTCAGTTTATTTAATAGATATGTGCAATTTAAATTCATTGTTTCTTCTAGACAGGACTTTTTCTGTCTGGCTCCCAGAGTAGTCTTTCAGCAACAATATCCTTATGATTCCCAGAGACCTTCTACTTTAATAGGAAGGATTTGTGACACACATCATGAAATCCTTAGAAAACCTATGGATCTAGCTGAAAGGTACCACGAGATACTGGTTTCTGAGATCTTAGCAAATCAACCTTTTAAATCTCATCTCTATTTATATTTTATCATGTGCAGCTAAAAGAAATACTGATGACACTTTTGACATTTTTCCTGGAAATCTCCTTAACTAGACCAAACACTTCATTAGGTACATTTCTATATTATACATTACTTCAGGCAACGGATTTCCCAATTTTTATGCCACTATACAGCAAAGTTTTCCTGTGCTCCAGGTTTTTTTTTTATTTTTAATTACTGGGAAAACTTCATTGAAAAGTATTTAATACAAACAAAGGTATAATAATTACTAAGCATCATTGGAAGATATAATTCAGAAGAGAATCCTGGTGAGCACAAAAAATACCAATTATTTTCCACATAACTTTAAGAAAAAGCAAAATAGTGCAAATAAAACCACCCACATTATCTACATTGTCATCATAACACATCTGTACTATAACTGAGCAAGCCAGTTTAATTTATGGAACTAATCTGACAGTACTTTTAAAGTTTGTCTGGCAATATGTAATTAGTAAACAATTGAATTCATTTATGAAAGCAAATACTAAGAAATGCCATGGGTCACTAGTCATCTGCGAAGAATGTGAGGTTTTGAAAAAATGCCATTGACGTTCGAATTCCTTTTTTCATGAACAAGTCACTAATTTCTCAGTCAGCTTTTCAGGTGGAGTCTCTAGAATCTGAAATTTTGTGATAAATAGGAAAGATGTATGTTACAAATTACCAAATTTCCCTGAAAGAAACTGATTGTCCAATGAGTTTAATTCAATTGATGAGTTTAAGCAGATAAAAAATATTTAGTCCTTATTTTGTGTTTTTGTATTGTGTTAAATATTGTTACACATTCAGAAGCAGCAAAAAGCATGGCTACAAACTTCTAAAAGCTAGTAGTAATAATTAAAGAAATATTAGACTTTAAATTGTAAGGTACTGTTTCTTCATGGAAAGAGTTCTGAGTAAGGGGCCATTGGTGAGGTTGGTAAAATGAGGAGAGGCTTCATGAGAGGAATGGAGTTTGGATTTCAGTTTGAAAGGTGGGGAGATAAGAAGACAGACAGAGAACAAAGTGTGTTCCATCTTTTAATACCATTTTCCTCAGTTTCCTTTAAGCCCTCACCAACAAGCTTCAGTCTTACCAGATGTTGGCTAATTATTGCTTTCTATCTCTTACTTCTTATTCCCTGTATCTTTTCTAAAAGCCAATGCTACATGCTTTAGGTTTTTATTATCACAGCATCTCATTTCTGGTACCAAAATCCATGATCATTTATTTTTGCATAACAAACCACTGCAGAATACTAAGATTTTATACAACAACCACTTTCATATGCTTAAAGAATCTGCAGGTGAGGTATTTGGCTAAGGCATGGAAGAGATGTCTTCACTTTTTCCTCACTCTGTCTAGGGCTACACTTGGACTATGTGAGTGGCTGGAGGCTGAAATCATTTGGAGGCTCTTTCAAACATATTTCTTTAACTTGGTCTAGGCTGATATTAAGATTCAGTTTAGTTAAGACTCTGGACCCAGGGCGCCTGGGTGGCTCAGTGGGTTAAAGCCTCTGCCTTCAGCTCAGGTCATGATCCCGGGTCCTGGGATCGAGCCCCACATCGGGCTCTCTGCTTAGAGAGCCTGCTTCCCTTCCTCTCTCTGCCTGCCTCTCTGCCTAATTGTGATCTCTGTCTGTCAAATAAATAAATAAAATCTTAAAAAAAAAAAAGACTTTGGACCCAAATGCCTACACATGAACACTTTTTTGCAGCTAGGACTCCTCAGTATCATGGCCTCAAGGTATTTAACACAGTACAGATGATTTATCTCCTCAGCCAGATCCAACAGTTCATTAGGTATATTTCTTTACCACTAATTACTTTGGTGTGTTTTCCACTAAAAATTTTCTTACAAAACCAGAATATAGTTTCTCATTTTAGTAACGTCAACATTGATGCAATATTTTTATGTCCTCTAAAACCTGTACCCAATATCAGTCAGTATTTGATGCAAAAAGATCCCTTATAAAATTTTGTTACTCTAATACATGATCATATATTTCATTTAAATACTTGGCATCTTAGTCTTCTTTATTTGGGAACATTGTTTCTGACTTAAAAAAAATCTTTTATGACATTGATAAATTTAAGAATACACTTCCTTTCCCAATTTTGAAAATGGCAAGAATTTCCTCATTTGGGTTTTTTAAAAGATTTTATTTATTTTTCTTGATAGAGAGAGACACAGTGAGAGAGGAAACATGAACAGAGGGAGTGGGAGAGGGAGGAGCGGGCTTCCTGCAGATCAGGGAACCTGATGTGGGACTCGATCCAAGGACTCTAGGATCATGACTTGAGCCGAAGGCAGGCACTTAATGACTGAGCCACCCAGGCACCCCATTGGGTTTAAAAAATTTTTTTCCTCATAATTAGATCCAGGTTATGCATTCCCTGCTTAAGTACTTCATAGGGGATATTGTGTCCTATGCAGGATAAATGATGAATTCTTTTTTTAAGTTAACATATAATGTATTATTTGTTTCAGGGGTACAGGTTTGTGAATCATCAGTCTTACACAATTCACAACACTCACCATAGCACATACCCTTCCCAATGTCCATCATCCAGCCACCTTATCCCTACCTACACTCCAGCAGCCCTCAGTTTGTTTCCTGAGATTAAGAGTCTCTTATGGTTTGTCTCCCTCTCTGGTCCCATCTTGTTTCTAAATGATGAATTATTTTATTTTATTTTATTTTATTTCTTTTCAGTGCTCCAGAATTCATTGTTTATGCAGCACACCCAGTGCTCCATGCAATACATGCCCTCCATAATACCATAATACCCACCACTAGGCTCGCCCAACCCTGTCCCCCAAAACTCTCAGTTTGTTTCTCAGAGTCCACAGTCTCTCATGGTTTGTCTCCCCTCCAATTTCCCCCAACTACCTTCTCCTCTCCATCTCCCAATGTCCTCGGTGTTATTCCTTATGCTCCACAAGTAAGTGTAACCATGTGATAATCGACTCTCTCTGCTTGTCTTATTTCACTCAGCATAATCTCTTCCAGTCCTGTCCATGTTGATACAAAAGTTGGGTATATGATGAATTCTTAAGAGGCTAATTCATGCAGATTTCAAGTCTATTGTCTACACTTACAATGAAATTATTAAGGCTTGATGAAGTACAGACTTCCTGTCGAAAGATGTGTTTTTGAGGTTTTGGTGCAAATTAATATCTCCCCAGAGTCTGTTCTCATCAAAGGGCTCTAAGTCTTTTTTTTTTTTTTTTTTTGGATAATGGTGCAAAAATAGATGAACAGTAATGGCAGATAAAAGTTATACATTGTCCAAGAAACTTGAGCAGGTTTTTCAACAAATAGTTGCCAATGTGCAAAATCAACATCCAGCAAGTGTGATGATCCAAGCCTGAGAAGGTAAATGTCAGGGTAGATGGTGGTGAGCAGGAAGAAGGAGACTTGATTGAATTTGGTCTGCTTGGCACCATATTCAGATGATACCACTTTAAGGAAGAAAACTGGAACTACGAGTGTTGTCAGATGTCCAGGAAGGTACTGGGATGATCAAAGATTGAAGGAATAAGTGTGAAGGTTGAGGGAGGAGTGGAGGAAGAAAAAGTAGGCTCCTTTAAGTATTCTAGAGTGCACCTGCCATTGTATTCAGAAAGGTGTTTTTGCTAGGATGTCAGTGAGGACATTCTCTAAGTGTCATTGTTTTCAGATTTCTAGGAAGGAGATTTTGGATGCCTGAGAATGATGCACAGTCTTCAACATTTAAATAAAACAATGGCCATCTGTTAGCAGAGACTGGATGTGGTCAGGGGATAATGGGAGCTATCATTTAACTGAGTATGACAAAGACATCTGGACTAGATAGTAGTGTAAAGAGAAACAGGAAGATCTTCAAAAAATGAAAAGAATGCAGAATACAATAAAAGAAGAAGTAACAATGCAGCATTCCTCAAAAGACAGAAATAAAAATAAAGCAATAGATTTGGAAACTATCCTTCCAAATGTTTAGCTTCATAGGAGAACATTTTGTGGTTTGCTTTGGGTTTTCTAGCAGGGAGGAGTCATTCACACTTAGTGGGAAGACGATGGGCAATGTTAGGAACTGATATAAACTGTGAGTAGGATGAGCCTAGATTGGGAAATGAAGAATTGGTAAAATATTTAGAAGGTCCTTTTGTTGATTATGAAAAGCCAATGGTGGGGAGAATTTGTGTTTAAGAGAGATCTTTCTGACAGCAAAATAATTAACAAGGACACCTGGAAGTTCTGGAAAGAACTTCCCTGGGTTTTCACTACAGGAAGCACTATGAGATATTAAGTAAGGTGCAGCTGAGTGATGGATATGCTTCACTCGTGTGTGTAGAAGTTGTATCTTCATCTGTGGGTGCAGGTTGCTTTTTGTGCAACTCTCTATATACCCAGATTTCTTTGATTATAGAGATTATAGACAATTAGGTACCTTTGTAGCTAAACACAATTGGAACTCACTTTCACTTAATTTTTTTAATGGGATTCCTGCCTGCCTAAGTCTTGGGGTTCGGATTTCCAAGAAGTCATTCACATCCACTTGTCTTTATTTTTCATAGTATACTAGCTCCCTGATCCTTAAGAAAGGTCTCTCTTTTTGTTTTATGCTTTTATATGAATTTCTATTGTATTCATTTATACATTCCTAATTCATTTATCAGAAGCTTATTAAGTGCTTGACACTCTTCTAAGTCCTATGGAGTAGTGTTGAACAAATTAAACTTTTGTTCCCTTAGATCTTATTTATTGAGGGGAGGCAGAAAACCAGACAAACAAAGAACAAAGATACAAAGAGCCAAGAAAATATCAAGTAGTGATAACTATTATGATGGGAATAAAGTCAAGTTATGTGACTGTGACTGAGGGGTACTTCAGTTTGGAAACCATCAGAGACTCTCCTGAAGAGGCGATGTCGAGGTTGAGACTGAATGGCCATAACGTATGACAGTAAGTCACATGTACTGAATATATAGAAACAGGCTGCATCTCTATCTGGTGTTTGGTCCGCTTTCAGATTTCTAACCCTGGGGAGTCACTGTATACTCTTGTGTGTGCCTCAGCTCCCTGAAGGCAGAATGGGACAAGATGTTCCCTTTGGCGCTAGCTCCCAATCCTACTGGAACTCCCATTGCTCTAGGACTTCTCTTCAACTCTCATCAATCTGTGTCTTGTTAACTCTTGTTTTGTGGAGACTAAGTTGTGTGTCCTCGTCTATGGCAGCCCAGGATGGCTGCAGAAGCTTCTACCTCTGAGCAGTGTGCAGTGGGAGAAAGGGGTCTGGTTTTGGATTGACTCCTTGATGCTTCACTCTAGGACCTGTCTTCAGGTGAAACTGCTTTTCTGGTTGGTCTCAGAGCTGGTCTCCCTTTCAAATATGCTCCAAATAGAGTACGCAGTGGGGACCAGGGCCAACCTCATGATCATTGGAAAAATCAGGGATTAGAGAGCTCTGATCTCTGTGTGCAGGAACATTAATTGTGTTGGTGATTTAAGATGACCCCATTACATGTTTCTCAAGTTGTTTAATATAGAAACTATAATAAATATGAAAGCAATCCTTGAATAAAACATCTAAAAAGTATATTGTGAATAAAATAAACATATGTGTTAGATTGGAAAACTTGTGATTTTAGGAAAGATGAAAATGATAATATTACTCATCTGGTATATGCCTTAAATGATAAGAACTGAATACACAGAGGTTAACAGATGTTATTGGGCAAAACCTGAGAGTGAAAGCTAAAATGGAGAACAAATAGATTAGTATGCTCAAGTGTGCTATAATCAGGAAATGCAAATTAGCAAGACAAATATTGCTTCTGACATATCAGATACACAGAGTTAAATCTGGATAGCAGTT
The DNA here is from genome assembly GCA_004024625.1 of Mellivora capensis. Classification (NCBI taxonomy): domain Eukaryota; kingdom Metazoa; phylum Chordata; class Mammalia; order Carnivora; family Mustelidae; genus Mellivora; species Mellivora capensis. Next base: position 18,066 of record PISX010014968.1, on the reverse strand, counting down.
AGTGCTGTCAGAGAGGGTAGGAAAAACATGCTCCTATACGCTATCTGTCAATTATTAGTTTTTAATATTGGGAAATATTATATAAATGATAAATATAAATATATAAATAAATATAAATAATATAAAATATAAATGTATTTATATATAAATATATATAATATAAAATATAAATAAATATATAATATCTGGGAAAATAGTTTAAATATATCTATTCAATTTAAATGGTACATATGATTTTATTAAAAAACCTTCTGGAGACCTATAGCAACTTTGTATGTATGGACACAGTCCAAAGGATATGAATGGCTTCATGACTAGTAGCACCAAAACACTAGAAATGACCTGGATTCCCAACAACAGGGATAGTAAATGATGATATAGGAAAGCCAATGAGAAGGATGCTGTAGATGTGCAGTGACTGACTTGGATTTCTAGGAAGTAGAGTTGAATGTACAACAAAGAGAGAATGATCTGGAATAAAATGCCATTTAAAAAAAAATTTTATTTATTTGTCAGAGAGAGGGAGAGAGAGCGAGCGAGCACAGGTAGACAGAGTGGCAGGCAGAGGCAGAGGGAGAAGCAGGCTCCCCGCTGAGCAAGGAGCCCGATGTGGGACCCGATCCCAGGACGCTGGGATCATGACCTGAGCCGAAGGCAGCCGCTTAACCAACTGAGCCACCCAGGTGTCCCTAAAATGCCATTTTTAAAAACCATTTTGTAAGACACAAGCAAATACAGACATAAGTTTGTAGAGACATTGTATAGACACACATTTGCACATGGACAAACGCATTTAACATGTGCTTTTTGGTGGTGGGAACAGTGATAGCATGGAATGCTAGGCATGGAGAAGCATGTGATCACATACACATTTAAAGGTTTAGGAGATGTGTCATTACCAAAGTTATAATGGCAGTTATCTCATTGTATTGGAAGATATGATGATTTTTTTTTTAAAGATTTTGTTTATTTACTTCACAGACAGAGATCACAAGTAGACAGAGAGAGAGGGAAGCAGGCTCCCTGCTGAGCAGAGAGCCCAATGTGGGGGCTCAATCCTAGGACCCTGAGATCATGACCTGAGCCAAAGGCAGAGGCTTAACCCACTGAGACACCCAGGTGCCCCAATATGATGAGTTTTATTCTACTTCTTACACATACTTCTATTTTAATTTTTATAATGAAAATACTAAGTTTTGGGGAAGGGCAGTTTCTGTTTCTTTTCCTTCAGAATATGTTTTGTTTTTATTTATTTATTTATTTATTTATTTATTATTAACTCTCCACCATGGTTTGAAGTAGGTGCCTAATGGCAGAAGTGAAGTTACCTAGGACCAGGACATCCCCTTTCCTCAGAGTGCAGAGCACCTTCTCAGGGATTTCCACTGCATTTTCTGATGTACTTGATGAGGACCGCCAGCATGTCTTGGCAAGCAGAGAGGCTCTTGTGCTTTAGATACTCAAAAGAAGGAAGAGCTCTCTGGGTTGTTCTTTCAGTCATTATTGTAAGTTTGTACCTTTAAACAACATCTGTCCTGTCAATCCCCAACCCATCCAAGGTAACAACGGTTCTAACATCTGTTTTTATGAGTTTGTTTTTTTTAGAATCCATGTATAAGTGGTACCTTGCAATAGTTGTGTTTCTCTGACTTATCTCACTTAGCATAATGTGCTCAGGGTCTACCCGCAGTGGTGTGGAAAATCTGAGGTGACTGAGGAAACCCAAATGGCACAAGGAAAGATGGGAGAACACAGCTTTATTAATGCTAGTGGGCTCAGTGGGATCCTTCCCAAAGACTGAGCACCCAACAGGGTTAGGAGTGATTTTTTATGGTTACAGGCAGTGGGGAATGGTAGTGGGGTGTTTCAAGGCTGGGACATTTTCACAATTCCTTAAGGCCAAATGACCCTTTCTTGTGGCAGTATAATCTATGTGGAAGTATCTCAGGAGAGTGCTAAATCACCTCCGGGGCTGTTTCTCTCCCTTTTCTTATTTAAACAGGACCTGGCCTCTGGTCTTTTCTTTTGTCTCAGAAGGAACAATGACTTGTTATCTTAGTCAAACGAGATGGCTATTTGGTCCTTCCTTGGCCCCAGCAGGAGCAAAGCAGAGTCATGGACGGAAAGGGGCCAGAGCTGGGAGTTTCCATCCGCCTCAGTGGCAGCTGTCCTTCTTCCTCATGGCTAAATTATATATTATGTATATACATACATATATATGTATATACACACACATCTTTCTTATCCATTTACCCACTGATGGACACATGGTTGTTTCTATTATCTTAGCTATTTGAATAATGCTACAATAAACATGGGGGGGCAGATGTATCTTCAAAATCAAGTTTTCATTTCATTTGGGTATATTCTGAGAAGGCGGATTGCTGGTACACATAGTAGATCAATTTGTCATTTTTTGTGGAACTTTCATATTTTTTCCATAGGGGGTGCACCAATTTACATTCCTGTAAACAGTGTACTGTGATTTTCTTTTCTGCACAATCTTGCCAACACTTGTTATCTTTTGTTTTGTTGATGACAGTCATTTTAAAAGGTGTGAGATGATATCTCAGTGTGATTTTGACTTGTATTTCCCTGATGATATTTGTAAGCCCTAGAGATCTAATGCATAATATAGTGAAAGGCACAATATAGACAATAATATTTTATGTCAATCATCAAACTTGCTAGGAGAGTAGAACTTAATTATTCCAACCTATAAAAAGAAATGATCATTATGTAACATGATAGAGGTGGTACTTAATGCTCCAATGGCAATCATATACAATATATGAATCTATCAAATTAACATGTAGTGTACTTTAAATTTACACAGTGTTAAATATTAAGTATTGCTATGCCCCCAAAATGGGTCCGTGATTAAAGGAGCGAGACTGATACAAAGCGAAGGTCAAGCAAAGCTTTATTTCGCGCCAAGCATCAGGAATCAAACAGACTGGTCGGGGCTGCCCCTTACAGAGAGGATGACCCCTCCCTGCTTTCCAGACTAACTTTTATAGAGCAAAGGCAACGTGGTTGGGCCTGGCCACACACAGGTGGCTAATTGAATTACAATTCACCCCATAGTAGTCATGGAAACTAGCCCATCACCTTGGTAGCTAGGAGACAGTATGCGCCCCCACTGATCTGACATCTCCACCTGGCCTGACCCACCCTTGTATTTGAGCTTTGTTACCTGAGGCTGGTTTCCCAGACTTGTTTTTAAGTCAGTCCCCTGGGGGAAGAGGAGCAGGGACAGTTTAAGGATTAAACAACAAGGTTATTATTTAACCTCAATGGAAGCCTCTGGCTAAAATATAAAAATATAAAATAGGTCCTTGCAGTTTATTTCAAATAAAAGAGGAAGTAGGTGTTGAATGATGTTCCGTAGGACAGAGATTCTTCCATTGAGGGTATGTTACTAAAAGGCATACTTTGTAGGAACAGCAACAACTGTTTAAGTGTTAGAGACACTTAACTGTAAAGGAACATTTAGATGGTGGTGATTTCTCATAGTTTCCAAGTCTTCCAAGACATGTTCAGTACCTTTCATTGGAGACCTGGATGGTTCCCACACTTGGTTGTGATGTGAATCTGAAGTTTATTTCACTGTCACATTTACTTAGCTGGGGTCTGTGACCAATAAGGGAAAGTAGTTTGACAAGCCATGGTGCAGTGTTGGGCCCTACTCAGCACCTGAAGACAGGCGTGAAGGAGTAAGGGACTTCCACCTACTTTTTCCTTTCCTGGGAACACACTTTCCTAATGATGAAGTTCTAGAACCTAGGTGAGGTTCGGTGGGGTGAGGTTTGGAGCCGACGGTTAAGAAAGAATTCTTAAAACATCTCTGGTGTAAAAGGTGGTTCATTAAAGCACAGGGACAGGACCCATGGGCAGACGGAGATGCTGCTGCCCCCGGTTGTGAGGGAGGGCTGGTTCTGTACCCTGCGGTTGGGGGAAGGTGAGGGAAAGGGAGATTTCAACGGAGCTTTCATATGCTAAAGAGGGCCTACAAAGTGCAGGGATACTGGAAGTCTTGCGGCTTGATCAATGTTGTCTTTTTCCCTTTTGGCAAGCCATTAACATCAAGATAGTTGGGAGATTCCTGGTGGGATGTCACATTCCTGCTATCAAGCATCGGGGTTCAGAAGAGATGTAACTTTATTTATATTTCCTTCTAACTCAGTCTCCTTCAGTTTTGTTTATGGAGGGGAGGGTGACATTAGGACTTGAGGAACTTAGTTATTTGCCTCCGGAAATTGTGCTATTGAAAAGATAGCTTCTTTGTTGTGAATCACTAGGACATTTGTAAACCAAGGGAGACTCCTGTCTTGCAGGATTGTGATCTCTGCAAGTTAACCATTTGTTTCTCGTTTATGGCAGTCAGGGGTGCCTGAGGAATGTCACATATATTACGGAGGGGAGCAGGTGGAGAGGGGGTGCAAGGTGCCAGCTTTTGCTTTGTCCTCAGCCAGCCTCCTGCTCCCTCATCACTAAGATGTAACAGGATTGGTTCCTCAGCATCTTCAGGCTTTGTTCTGATATATGTTTCCCATACTGCTTTTTTTGAATACCTTATCTAAGATTGTAACCTTACTTTCTGTCTGCAGTGATACTCTCCTTTCTTCTTTCTTGTATTATTATTTATTATGCCTCATCATTTTACAAACTACACACTGTTTCCCTTCCCCATTTTCCCTTATCTCCATCCCTTTCTTCCTTTCTGTTTACTTTCATTGGGTGAATTCCCACAATTGTGTGTGTCATATAGCATTTTTATGTGTTTTATTCATTGCTATTTCTCTAAAGTATAGCAATCAATAAATATTTATTGCATGAATGTATTGATTCAATGCCTGCCTTAATTAACAAATGTTTGTTTCATTTTCTATCTTCTTTCCCTTTCACTGTGAATTTTCCCACACGAAGTGATTAGATTCATAGAGAGCCTATCAGTGTGGGCTCACTGTGTATGAATGTCAGATGACACTGTTAGGATACGGAGTCGACCACCCCTCAAATAGACAGAGAACACTCTCGATAATGCAAGTCACACAGCGAGGTTTATTTCCAGCTAGTTGGGGTCCAAGTATCTGCCCGATGCAGCGGGTTTCTACAAGGACCCCGAGCACTCAAAGCCAAGCGTTTATATAGCATTTTTAAAGCACTTAACACACAGTAATTTTCCATCACTTCAGAGACCCAACATACTTTGGCTTGCGCCCCCCTGGTGGTTTAGTAAGATAAGCTTTTTTTCAACATCTGGTCCCCATGACACAACCGCCTAGCTGTCCTGGTGATTTAAGCTGATTAGCTGCTGCTGGGGTGTTGCAGGGTGGGGTACTTTCTTGGAACTAAAGTAAAGTAAGGGAAAGTTCAGCCCTTGGGCCTGAGATGGCTGCCCAAGCTAAGATGGCTGTACTTATGCTAAGGCTAAACCTGAGGTGGGATGGCCTTGATTTTTCTCGGCCTCCACAACACTACCTACATGTACATTAGGGAGGCCATTGCTGGAGGAAGGTACAGCCTGACCTAGGTGGATAGTTCTGAAAGCAGCTGCCATTCCCTGATGATTCTGCTTTCAGGAAACCTAGGGGTAAGAAAGGTGTAGGTGTCCAACATCTAATGTGTATGAAAGGAGCATTGCAGGTCTGAGCAGTCTTGCAAGGCTGGGTATCTGACTCCTCCAGCTTGTCAGCAGAGGAGGTAATCATGGTGCCACTCTATCCTACAAGGTGAAAGGAAGCCTGGAAACAAAGTTGTTTTCTGGCAAATGTTCAAATGGGAAACTCTTGACCTGAAACCTGTGTCAGAATCAAGGGACTGAAGTTGTAATCTTTCCAAAGGGCCTTTGACTGTGCTGTTGACACTCCAGTGGTTTCTCTGAATACCAACATTTCTTGAAATTAACTGGCCCAGATTCTGATCTGGCAACTCCTGATTGGTTCCCTCTGCCTATAAAATGTCAGGATGTGGTCTGCTGGAGTCAGAGTCCTACCTCCTCCTGAGCTCTGCCACTTTCTTCTCTGTGCTCCCTGCTAATCAATTCACCAGGATGAAGGTCTTGGCGATACTGGTACTGGTGGCAGTTTCCACTTTCCTGGTCTCAGGCTGTAAGTAAAGATACTTACCTTAAATAAGGTGGAGCAAAGGGACATCATGATATAAATTCTGCGTGGCTGTGGGATTGGAGGGGCTTAGAATGCTGGCCCCTCTACTACACTACCCTGTTCCATTCCCATTTTGCCTGACCATTCAAGATAGAGAGGACTCTTAGGCTTTGACAATTCATTCAGGTCTTTGCTCAGTTTTAAATTCAGATTGCAACTTCAACATTAGTTCAGGACAATATATTTAATAAGATCATCAAAAGTTGGTTTCAGGAAAGCAAAATGGAGATGTGTTATGTTTTTTTGTGGGGTTTTGTGGGTTTCATATCATCTGTGGATGTTTTTGTGCTCAACATGTGTAGGAAAGCCCAAGGTTCAATTGTGAAAACTTGCAATATTGTCCATATTCTCTCTTCCCTTATTACCCCCCCCCAAACCAGTATTCAACTTACACCTATTTTTTCTTTTTCTCTTTCAGAGTCTACAACCAGTGCTCCATCTGATAGCTCTACTGGTAAGTCTTTGCTTGTACCTTCCTCTCTTGACTGTTTTCCAAGCCATTGTATTCTCAAAGCTGCCATATGAGACAGGGTATAGATACTCCAAAGCAGAAGACTGGGGAAGTCACACTGCTGCTTCTAAAGTTCATTGTGAACATAGAAAAATGTGTTGATTACTTATACATTATTAGAGAATATAAATTCTCTGGCATGGATTGACATAAATTGTGGATTATTATTCATTGTCCTATAGCAGAAATGACAAGGTAAGGTGGTCTGAATTGTGGTCTGTGAATTCAGAGAGATGCATGTAAAGCCTTTTTACTATGGTGATTACCATAAATTGTTGGGCTGAATATATGGCTAGTGTGAAAATAGGGATTAATAAGTCTCAAGATGATGGAAGAGAATGTAGACGCTGAAAGTGATGTAGAAATGTGGGCATTAGAGCACATGAGAGTGTGGAACGCAAACTGTAGAATGTAGGGCTGAAGTAGCAGGATAGCCTTAAGCTTTTTTCTTTGTAATGGTGTATATGCTTTATTTCCAGGCTGAAGTGTGTTTTCCTTCTGTGATCTGAAACCCAAGATTGTGGACCAAACCCCTTTCTTGGGTTTCTCCCATAGTGTCCTGTATGTCCAACGCCATGTGTGTTGTGCTCATGAAGACATGAGGGAGAGTTCTCTTTTTGTCCTCCACAGTTGGGACCTGTGTCTTTTGGTCATAAGGGCATAAACTGTGGTCAGATCTCACATACTGAACCATATGTCTTACATGGCCCCATGCGGGGCCAGTTGAAAACACTGTCCTCTCTCCTGAATGAGGACTGAGATAACATGGCCAGAGTGTGGGTATGGAGAATGATCTATCTCCTTGTTGAGGTAAATGTAACTTACAAATGTGGGGTATGACTCTGCCTATTTGTCAGGAGCTCTGGTGTAAGGTGTAGAGAGTGATAATGGCCATTAATCTTGCCATGAACATGGGATGATTGATGGAACATTTACTTACTTTATCCTTGCCAGAATAGCATTAATGTCTCCTGTTATGTCCAATGTGGCTCACCTAGATATTTCTGTAACAGATGGAGTCTAAGTTGAACAACAGACCATACAAATATAATCCCATTTCAGGCTGGAACCTGAGGGAAGGGACTGTGCTTCTTTCAAAGAAAGGAGATCCTATTGGTCTAATGTGAGATACATGATCTTATTCTTTCTTCTCTTCTCTAGTATAGTCTACCCCACTACTCACTCTCATTCATGCTGTGGTGGAAACTAAAGAGTTCAAGTTAGCTCATGGGAGGGCACCAGAAATTCAGCCTACTGAAGGTTCTCTTGTTGCCTCTGAGACACGATCCCTGAAAATCGGAACACATATGAATTTGGTATTTTGTGCTCAGCCCTGGGAGAAAGTATTCCTTGTATTTTCTCTTAATGTCACAGTCTTTGTAGGGAAACCCAAATCTTTCAGTGCTACAAGGTAGGGATACGAAGCATGAGGCTAAAGTGGGTAACCAGGCTAAGGGTATGACAGGATTATTGACATTTGCAGAGATGACATTCAGAACGGGGAATGTACCTCCAAACTTAGGTGGGACAAATTTTGTTTCCTGAGGCACAAGTGTTTCAGTTGTATATTTTCCTCCTAACTCCAGCTGCCTCTGATGCCACCACTGCAGCTGCCACCACTGCAGCCCCTGGCTCCACAACCAGTACTGCTCAGAGCACCACTCAACAGAGTAAGTTCTCCTCATCTAAGTGATTTCTGTATGGGCCTCCTGGATTTCTTGTTTCTGGGATTCTATTGTTAGTGTACACTCTCTTATGAGGAGGAGTTGGATGTTGGGGAGGTTGGGAGGGTGGAGCCCTGAGAAAACTCCATTTTCATTATTCTCTAATTCCTTTTGATTTCACAAATCAAGTAAGATAGATCTCACAGGAGCCTGAGTTTGCAGTCTCTTGTCCACCATTATTAATTGCATGGTCTTGAAACACTAGCATTTCATAGAAAATTCATCTTTAGTAGAAATACCATTGAAAAGACCACAGTAAGTTTCTCCTTGGAACCAGGTTACTGTTTATGCTTGTGTTTTTCTTTTTCATCAAAAAAGTTTCTGTTTCTTTGAAAGACTTTTCCAAAAATAGAAAACAGTTCTAAAATGATGCTTCCTTGAGGAAACATTTTCAAATATGGCTTATAGTCTTCAGTGTTGGGGCCATTGCTTTTCACCTTGCTCAAGGATATGCAGTGGCAGCCAATGTGGGTGGGTGGGAAAGGAGTAATACCTTTTGAGAAGAAGGCTGGTTGCTTTGTGCTCTAGTGGAAGGAAAATGAATGCATATTGGTTACTTCCTGTTCTCTTGAAACTTCAAGCTTCCCTAGGCTCCTGTCTAGGTTGTAGAACCTGTTTTTTTGGGGGGATGAACATGTCATATTCCTTTGACTCCATGGAATTTAGTGCCATTTGACTTTTGTTAGTCTCCTTGCAGATTTCCAAGAAAGAAGCCACATTCTTCATCTTTTTTTGAAACCCTATTGACAATATATTTTATTGTCCTGCAGGCCTCTTGGATATCTTAAAGAAACTGATGGGTTGAAATATTACTAAAATCGAATTAACCTGGGCCTTCTGCATTTGATCCTGCTGGGCTCAGCCACAATGTACCCTCATTTGATTTAATTCAACTACTTACTACATGTACCATCTCTTTCTTATCCCTAATCATTTTGTCTGTTTTCCAATAAAAAATAACATTGAACAACATCAAAAGTCATTTATTTTTAAGCGGTTAGAGAGTGGTTGTCCAATGATTCTGTCACTCCCAATGACAGATGCTTTGGATTTTATCTAGTCCTTCCTGTGTGGTTGTGAATTATATTTTGTACAAGTGTCCCCAGTTTTTAAATATAAGACAAACTTCTTGGACATATCACCAGAGACTAATTTTCTCTCATTTGAATGCACTAATAAACATTTACTAGTCAATGAAGTCCATTTTGGATACCACCAAACTCTACTATTAACTGAGCCACGATTATACTTTGTTCTGTAATGACTTAGGAGGTGAGAAGCAAGAGAGCAGCCTTGTCGCTGGGAATGGGCCTGGCACAGCTGGCCTTTGGAGGTGTTAGGGGCTGAGTTGGGCTGAGGGATTGGAAATGGTGTTCTCCCATTGAATACATACAAAGTCACAGAAGATCAAAAGCAGTCCTTTGATGAAAGAGGAAAAGAGCAGGATCACTTCCCAGTGTTGTTTCATGCAGACAAAAGCAATGCTAGTGTACCAAACCCACAACAGCACAGAGCCCTTTTTCCTAGTTAGTGAGTGGTGCTGCTTCTTTCCCATCTCAGCTTTGCCTCATTCCATTCTCTTCTGCTTCTTGAAAAGTTTTTGTAAGATCTTCATTTATAGCATACTCATACTTCCTGACTGCGTCCAATCTAGGACAAGGCCTACTTCCCTACAACTTCCCCCAAATCACCTAACACAAGCCCCATTTCTATGTAAGTGTTTTCCAAAATCCTTAAGCTGGGGCACCTCTCTGAAGTTCACTATGTGTATGTTCTTCCCCACTGCAGTGATGATGAACCCAATCTGCTGAGCTACAGTTGGGTTCTTGGTGGGTTTTGGCTGGAGGGCTTAGACACCTGACTGCATAATGAGATGGATATTGTATATGAGTGAGTAGTGGTGTGTTGTCCTTTCTGACATCCGTCCAGTTTTCACACTCTTTCTCAATGGGAATCTTTAATCTTACCCTAGTTCTTACCAGCAGTACACTAAGCAGTACACAATTCATAAAAAGCAACATGTTCATGCTTTCATAAGGAAATGATTGATTTTTGGATTTGTCCCACTAAATCTTTTTTATTAGTTAAAAACAATTCTGGTCTGCCAATGGATGAGAGGTATAGGAGATTATTGAAGATTGAGTAGATTGTGTTCTGATTGAGCTGGACTTGATGGGATCAAGGCTACGTAGGAAGTGCAACCTGCCTAGAGGGATTGGTATACCTTAAAAGACTTAGTTAACACCTTCATTTCTGTAATAGTTTGAGTCACCCTTGTATAATATGAATTTTCAGATACTAGATCTCAGTGTATGTTTATTGAATATCTACAGGGGAATATGTGTATATTAGCATGTTGCCATAATTTAGTTAGACAAGGTTTGGAGTTATTGACCACTAGTGGCCAATTAGCACATATTATTATCAGTCTTTCCTCAGAGGAATAAACTCAAAGAAGGAAAACCTTTTGTATCCATAGAACACTTGGAGGGTAGCTGAAATTGCCAGCTAATATTCCAGGCTGAGTCCCATCTGTGAAGTTCATGAAAATTACCTCAGCTGGAGCTATAGTGATATTGCTCAAGTTTTCCAACACATTGTTTGGGTTTTCAGATAATACTAATAAACAAGGTCAGAGACTATTAGGACTATTCTGGTTTTGCCAAAATCATACTTGTTATGTAGGAACCCTGTTAGCCTCTTCTCACAAAGTGATCAGTGTTATCTGAATTTCATCAGATTCTGTGTCAAAACTGTTAGTAGATTTACTTAGAGTTGGCCCCAAGTAGTCACTATGAGCCCATAGAAGTGACTATATGATAAAAGTTTCTGCCGTCATGTTGTAATGAAATTGGATCAACAGAAATCAATAGGAATTGGTAGAAATCAAATAGGATTTCTTTGTAAAGTTGTCTTGGGTTTTTGGAACTGAAAAACTACTTGAAACATATTCTTCTGTCAGTCTATTTCAAAAATAGTTGCTAGCAACTCAGTGGTGTTTAATTAAAGAAGCCCTTCCAATGAAGAGCATCAGGCAATGTATGGTTTTCTGTTGTGTTCTGGTTTATGCCAAAGAAACTGTCAAATATGTGATGGGCAGAACAGGAACTTTCACTCAGAGTGGCAATTTATTTGTAGGTGCATTGTAGCAGAAGTTCAGGGAACATCCACACAACACAAGCATGTTGTGTTGCTACTTGCTGGGTGGAAAATAGAATTGCAAGGTCATCCCTGGTCTCATTACTGTGTGGGGTGTGGCAAGAAGGATGGCTGGATTTCCAATGGGAGTTCTTGAGTTGAGGCTTATGTTGCTGTTTGGAAGCCAGTTTGCAGCAGAATGTGTTGATACGGAAACCCTGATGAAAAAGTGAAAGGTTAAGTTGGCCCAAAGAGTAGAGTTGAAAGCTCTTCATTTAGGACCCGACAAAGTGTTAGGCTCCTTTCCCTAGGGAATCATGTAGATATTACTCTGTTGGGGCTGTAGCCAAGAGTTGCATGTATTGTCAGGTAAATGGGTTCCAGGCAAGTAAGAAAATAAGCTACCTGTATGATGCACTCAGATAAGAAATGTCTTTTGGAATTTAGGAGAAGACTTAAAATCATCAGGATTTGAAACAAACATAAATCTTTGGCTACAAAATGGATTGAAATGCTGACATAGCTCCTTAAACATCCTTGGGTCCCATGGGAGATATATAGGGAAGCTCAGGTAAGGGCTCCCCTCTCCCCCACACTGTGGGCTAGAGAAGACACAGTCCCCTTTAACACAACAATGGTAATCATTTGTACAAGAAAATGCATCCAATATTTACAGGAAAGCATTTGTTTTGGGTAGGTGAAGTTAGCTGATATGGGCAAGTGGATCACACCAAACCTCTCTTAGTAGCCCCAGGATTCTGTAGTGGGTGTAAGTACTGGTGTTAATCTGGCACCTGTTCTTCTCTAGGATTTGCTTATCTTGTAAAGGAGCAACCTTGGAGATGCAATGAATGTTTGGAACATCCAATTCTTCATCCATTTGGTCCACTTGAATGTATTTCTTCTCAGGTTACAAAGCTTGCTGCTACTGGGATCTACTATTTAATGGACAAGGATGGTAAATGAAACATAATGGTTTTGATAAAATCCAGTTTTTCAATTTTATTTTTCCAGTTAGGGCTTTTTTTTTGTTTGTTTGTTTGTTTGTTTTTTTGGCTTTCTGCCTAAAAATTGTTAATATCCCTTAAGTTTAAAAAGACACAATTTTGGGGCACCTGGGTGGCTCAGTGGGTTAAAGCCTCTGCCTTCGGCTCAGGTCATGATCCCAGGGTCCTGGGATCAAGCCCCGCATTGGGCTCTCTGCTCCGTGGAGAGCCTGCTTCCTCCTCTCTCTCTGCCTGCCTCTTTGCCTACTTGTGATCTCTGTCAAATAAATAAATAAAATCTTAAAAAAAAGACACAATTTTTGGTCTTTTAGATGATTTATAATGTTATGTTTTATGATCAGGTCTTTGATTTTTGTATATGGTAAAATGTAAGAATCATGCTTTATTTCTTTAATTGTGCAGGTAATAGTACTTTTATGCAGTATACTTTGTTGAGAGACTTCTTTTTTCTATTGAGTAGCCATAGAATTTTTCTCAAAAATGTATTAATTGTATATGTGTGGTGTGGTGTATTTTTAGACTCTCTGTCTATTCCATGGACCTGTTCTCCATCTCTAGGTCAATATCTTGGTGATTTGATTAATGTAGCTGTATCAGTTTGAAATCACATAGTATGATTCTTTCAACTCTGTTCTTTCTCAAGGTGGTTTTAACTACATGTCAGTTTTTACTTTGTCATGTATATTGTGGAAACTGGCAATTTGTGCAAAAAAGCCCGCCAACACATTGAATGAGATTGAAATGAAGATGTATTCTTTTTTGATGAAGAATGTTTAAAAATTTTTAATTTGTCTGTTTATTTATTTATTCTTTATTAAGTTCAATTAGCCAACATGTAGTACATCATTAGTTTTTTAAAAATTTTTATTTATTTTTAAAATTTCTTTTCAGTGTTCCAGAATTCATTGTTTATGTACCACACCCAGTGCTCCATGCAATACGTGCCCTCCATAATATCCACCAGCAGGCTCACACAACCTCCGACCCTCTGCCCCTCCAAAACCCTCAGATTGTTTTTCAGAGTCCACAGTCTCTCATGGTTCATCTCCCCCTCCAGTTTCCCCCAACTCCCTTCTCTCCATCTCCCCATGTCCTCTGTGTTATTCCTTATGCTCCACAAATAAACTAAACCATAACATCATTAGTTTTTGATGTAGTGTTCAATGATTCTTTAGTTGTGTAGATAAAAACTGATACCTTTTCATTTTATTATGTTCAATTATCCAGCATATAGTACATCATTAGCTTTTGGTGTGTTTAATGATAAATTGATACTTTAACATTATTGTTTTTTCTAAGACATGAACATAATGTTTGTACATTTATTCTGGTGATTTGACTTCTGTCAATATTTTGTAGCTTCACTGTTGAAGTCTGGCATATTTTTGGATAAATTTGTCCATAAATAAATATTTATTTTCCACATTTTTAAAAATTTTCTTAAAGATTTTATTTATTTATTTGACAGAGGAGAAAATGAGAGAGAGAACACCAGCAGGGGAGCAGCAGACAGAAGGAGAGGGAGAGGCAGGCTCCCCAGAGCAGGGAGCCCCATATGGGACTTGATACCAGGACCCTGTCATCATGACCTGAGCTGAAGGCAGATGCTTAACTGACCAAGCACCCAGGGCATCCCTTTCATGCTGTTTTGGATAGCGTTTTAAAAATGTTCATTTGCCTCTTTAATCATTGCTAACATGTGGAAAATATAATGGATTTTTAAAATATTGACTTTCAATTTTATGATGTCACTTTAGGTTATTTTTTCTAGCAGGTGTTTTTTTGCATGCATGTCTCTGTGGGTGTTTATGTGCATGACCATATATCTGGAAGGAAAGTCAATTTACTTCATTGTTTCTGAGCCCTTAGAAGTTTTTTTTTTTGTTCTTTTTTTTTCCTTCCTAATTGTACTGGCTAAGATCTTTATAAAGTTTACCTAGAGGGGATAAAAGCGAAGATCTTTACCAAATTCTGATTCCTGATGTTAGGGGAAAGCACTCAGGGCTTTTGCATTGCTTATATTATTATTATTATTATTATTTTACAGATTTATTTATTTATTTGACAGAGATCACAAGTAGGCAGAGAGGGAGGCGGGGGCAGGGCGGGGGGGCAGTGGGGGGAACAGGCTCCCTGCGGAGTAGAGAGCTGGATGTGGGGCTAGATCCCAGGACCCTGGGATCATGACCTGAGCCGAAGGCAGAGGCTTTAACCCACTGAGCCCCCCAGGCACCCCGCATTGCTTATATTATTAATTGTAGCATTTTATTGATGCCATTTAGCAGATTGAAGAAATTTCTACTATTTCTAATTTACTCATAGTTTTCTTCTCCAATCTCTGTTTTTCAACATGACTGTTTTGATTCTTCAGAAATATTTTTGTGTTCCAGTTGTGAAGATTACATGTGTTTTCTCCTTTATTCTGTTAAAAGGATGGATGCCACTAGTTAATATTCAAATGTTACTGCACTTTGCATTCCTTGGATACACTCCACCTGCTGCTTCCCTTTTCATATTAGATTTTGTTAAAGCTATTTATTTTGTTTTCCTTGTTTATGAGTATAAGCGGTGAAATTCATGAAGGATATCGATACATTATATAATTTATTTTTAGTATTTTTGTTGGGCTTGGGACCGTTATGCTTGTCTCATAAAAACAACTTGGGACGTTTTCCCTCTTCAGTTTTCTAAGGGAGTTTTGATTTGATTTGGTTTGTTTGTTTGTTTCTAAATATAGGATTTTTATAACTCTTCCCTATGTGTATGTTGGAGCTACTTTTTTTTTTTTTTAAAGATTTTATTCATTTATTTGACAGAGATTACAAGTAGGCAGAGAGAGAGGGGGAAGCAGGCTCCCTGCTGAGCAGAGAGCCTGATGTGCGGCTCGATTCCAGGACCCGGATATCATGACCTGAGCCGAAGGCAGAGGCTTTAACCCACTGAGCCACCCAGATGCCCCTATGTTGGAACTACTTAAGGAGGACTTCTGAACCTGGATTTTCAGATATCTTAAAATTTTTCGTCTAAGGAGTGAGAGGAATGAATTTGGCATAAAGATTTGTTATGGAGAGAGGGGCTGTAAATACATGTTCTCAACTGAGGGGGATGTTTGATTACTTTTGTAGTGGAACAGTGTCCTGTGACAGTGGGTTCATTCATGATTAGGGAGTGGTTTGGTTTTTGTCTTGTTCCACCACAGTCACAGACTAACCACAGTTCATTGCTAGTTACCCAGTACCAGTTGTGTTGGTTAATTTTTTAACAAAATTTTCCTGGTCTCAGAAATAAAATTGAACCCTCATCGATAGTATTCTTAGCTGACTCCATTCTTTCCAAGTCCCACCCTTGATTTGTAGCCATATATACTCTGACTCTAACCACCTACAAGGCTGTCATGTATGGAAGGCTAGGTAAGGCACAGCTTGTCAGCAATCATCACTTCAGATTTTGCTGAAAGAGTGTAAAGCTTAGAGGGCTGAGAGCAGAGAAATTACATGACAGGATTAACATTGCACATAATAATTATGGATAATTTCCTGAAGGCAGAATATGGGGAGACAGTGTATATACAGACAAAGCATAGAAAGCTATTTCAGGCCACCTACTGTGCTGACCAGGTCCTGGAGAACATGGAGATGGGGATAAGTTATCTGTGTCTCAGTGTATTTTGAGGTGGAGCTCAAGGATTGTTGACAAGTTGAATATGGGTTGTGAAAGAAAAGAGGTGTCAGGCATAGTTTTGAAGGCTTGTACTTGAGCAACTAGAACAATGGTGACATGATTCATGCAGATTGGCTGTCTTCATAGAACTACATATACATATGTATATATGGGTATGTATATATATATGTGTTCACACACTTATGTATAAGTAGGTTAGGTGGGCAGTAGAGTGGCCTCCAAAATGGTCTCAGGTCCTACTCCCCAGGACTGTAAATATGATGAGATCACACACTGATGAGTATGTTTTGTTAAATGACAAGAGAGACATTAGAGTAATGAAGGTTACTGCAGTTAACCCTAAAATAGGGAGATTCTCCTTGAGTATCCAGCTGAGCCCAATGTGATCATGTGAGTCCCTAAAAGCAAAGGAGGAAGGCAGAGGTGGAAAGCAGAAATATATGAGACACATAAATGGTTCACTTTGCCTTTGCATATTTGACAGTGAAGGGGACTCCTTGAGCAGTAAGTGAATTCTTCCACAATGCGAATCATCTTGGAAGTGGATTCTTCCCCAGGATCTCCAGAAAGGGACAAAATTCTTTCTGCCTTGGTGTTTGCCTTGTAAGACCCTAAGCAGAGAATCCAGTTGAGCCAAGTAGTGCACTAAATTCTAATCCAGGGAAATTATGAGATGTGAATTGTTTTAAGATGTTAACTTTGTGGAAATTTGTGACAGCAGCAATGGAAAACCACCACAGAAGGAAACTCAGAAGCAAGTATTCCATACAACCCTTAGTAAAGTGTCATCCTTGGCTGTGCTGTTTTCTACAGGAAGTTTTATTTCATCTTTTAGGCTCTGTTTGTCTCCCACTTAATGCCTTTATATCTGGGGAACCTGACAAAAATGGTTATTCTCTTCTAAACACAGGTAAGTTGTTTTTAAGTATGGATTGTTTCAAGAACAGGTTTGGTCCAGTCAGTTGGATAGTACCTGCCCATCAGTCCCTTTGCCTGAGTTGACAATTTCACTGTGCCTTTCTTGTGCTACTCAGGTTCTCCCTTAATGGCAGGTGACAGTCATGTTTCTGTTCTGTCTCAGAGTGTGGTCCTCAATGTGAACAATTTCAGTCTTGCTTTAGGATTCTGTTGGTCATTTTGGGACATTCTGTCAATACCTACAATTAACTTTTTCACTTTAATGCCTGCTCAGTACCAGTGATCTCCTTGATCCACAGAAGTGAAGATGTCTGGGCATGCCTTCTCTAATTAGAAGTCCTTCCTTGATGGAATTCAGGCATATTCACTGACAAGGATGTAAAAAATCTCTTGGACTCTTATCTTTTGATGATGGAATTCTTTCTATAGAGTTTTGAGATGTAGCTATCCAGGCTTTCCCTGAGAACCCAAATATGGCATGACAATGAAAACATACTTCACCTTAGGAGACTTCATTGTGTGGTGTGCACATTCTATAGTGAGCCACAATGATCCATGCGTTGGATAATCCATTCCCTTTGAGTGCAATGGCACATTTGAATTCATTCTAACTAATAGAACATGGCAAAGTTCATACAATGTCATTGCCTTGATTACATTTTGCTCACAGATTGGAGAGAGAGATTCTCCTGCTGGCTTTGAAGAAGCAAACTTTCATGTTACACCCACATTAACATTCTGTTAACATCCACATTAATGGAATGAATCCTATCAACAGCCAGGTGATGTGCAGTAAGATCCAGAGCTCCATAAAGAAACAAGTTTTGGCTGTCACCTTGCCTGCAGCTTTGTGAGACCCTGTGGAGTGAACGCATGTTGTTAGTAGCTGAACTACTCACCCTGGAATCCGTGAGATA